>JAKCPB010000931.1:0-59975 GCA_021442155.1 Cymbidium sinense
AGCTTTTAGTTAATTATTTAGTTAATTTTTAGTTATTATTATTAGCTTTAGTACTTATTACTTTCATTTATTATTTTAATTATTAGTTATTTTTATTATTAGTTATTAGATATTATTATTAGTTAGTTTTATTATTATTTATTTATTTATTAGTTTATTAGTATAATTATTAAGTTTTATTAGTTATTTAGTTTAGTTATTTTTATTAGTTATTAGTTTACTTTATTACAATATTATTTTTTAGTTTATTAGGTTTATTATTAATATTTATTAGTTTAATTATTTGTTATTAGTTTTTAGTTTTAGTTAGTTATTATTAGTTAATTATTATTAGTTAGTTATTAGTTTATTAGTATATTATTAGTTATTAGTAGTTATTAGCTTTATTACTTACTTATTAGTTTAGTATATTATTTAGTTATTATTAGTTATATTAGTCTAGTTAGTTATTATTAGTTATTAGTTAGTTAGTTAGTTATTATTAGTTAGTTTTATTATTTGTTTTTTATTTTTTATTAGTTTTTTAGTTAATTTTATTAGTTATTAGTTAGTTAATTTATTATTAGTTAGTTAATAGTTTATTAGTTTAGGTTATTAGTTTTAGTTTATTAATTTTTTTATTAGTTATTAGTTTTTTATTTTATTATTATTTATTAGTTAATAGTTTAGTTTATTATTATTATTAGTTTCGTTATTCTTATTATTTTATTAGTTTTATGTTTAGGTTTATTAGTTTTTTATTTATTAGTTTTATTAAGTTTTTATTATTAGTCATTAGTTTATTAGTTTTTAGTTTTATTAGTTATTTATTATTATTATTATTTATTATTAGTTTAGTTATTTTATTAGTTTATTATTAGTTATTAGTTAGTTAGTTATTATTATTAGTTTTTTGGTTTAGTTATTAGTTATTAGTTTATTTACTTTTATTAGTTTTATTATAAGTTTATTAGTTTAATTAATATTAGTTAATTTTAGTTTATTAGTTACTAGGTTTAGTTATTAGTTTAGTTAATTTTATTAGTTAGTTTATTTATTAGTTTATTATTAGTTTAATAGTTAACTATTTTAGTTTTTAGTTAGTTATTTTGGTATTATTATTAGTTATTTGGTTAGTTATTATTAATTTCTTTTTTTGTTATTATTATTAGTTATTAATTATTATTAGTTAGTTTTTAGTTATTTGTTTAGGTTATTAGTTTGTTAGTTTGTATTAGTTTATTAATTTATTAGTTTATTATTAGTTTTAGTTAGTTATTTATTAGTAGTTAGTCTTATTTGTTAGTTTTATTAGTTTAATATTATTAGTTTATTAATTTTTTAGGTTTTATTAGTTATTAGTTTTATTTTAGTTATTAGATTTTAGTTTATTAGTTTAAGTTTAGTTTTAGTTTTATTAGTTTTATTATTAGTTATTTAGTTAGTTATTAGTTTTTTTAGTTATTATTATTATTATTATTATTATTAGTTAATTAGATAGTTATTAGTTATTAGTTAGTTAGTTATTAGTTAGTAAGTAATTATTTAGTTATTAGTTAGTTATTAGTTATTAGTTAGTTTTATTATTAATATTAGTAAGTTACTTTATTAGTTATTAGTTATAAGTTTGATTAGTTTAGTTAGTTAGTTATTATTAGTTATTAGTTTAGTTTTTTATTAGTAAGTTTATTATTATTATTAGTTTAGTTTATTTATTCTTAATTATTAGTTTTTAGTTAGTTTTTATTAGTTATTAGTTAATATTAGTTATTTATTTAGTTATTATTAGTTTTATTAGTTAGTTATTAGTTAATAGTTTATTTTTTTATTATTAGATATTAGTTTAGTTTTTATTAGTTATTTATTTATTAGTTAGTTATTTAGTTAGTTAGTTTTATTAATTAGTTTTTTAGTTTACTTTTACTTATTAGTTTTTATTATTTAGTTAGTTATTAGTTTATTAATTTTAGTTATAAATTTATTAGTTTATTTTTAGTTTAGTTATTAATTTATTAGTTTATCTATTAGTTTATTAGTTTTAGTTATTAGTTTTAGTTATTAGTTACTATTTTAGTTTTATTAGTTTAGTTATTATTAGTTATTAGCTTTTAGTTATTACTTATTACTAGTTAGTTAAGTTTAGTTATTAATTTCTTAGTTATTATTTTATAAGTTATTAGTTAATTAGTTATTATTAGTTTTAGTTATTTAGTTTATTAGTTTAGATATTTATTTAGTTATTAGTTTATTAATTTATTAGGTTTGTTATTATTAGTTATTAGGTTTATTAATTTTTTATTTTGTTATTACTATTAGATATTATTAGTTTTTTAGTATTTTATTAGTTTTACTAGTTATTAGTTATTATTAGTTATTATTATTATTAGTTAGTTATTTAGTTTAGTTTATTAATCATTTTACTTATTTGTTTTATTATTAGTTAGTTATTATTATTAGTTTATTAGTTATTTAGTTATTAGTTATTAGTTATTAGATATTATTATTTATTAGTTTATTAATTTATTAGTTTTTATTAGTTATTAGTTATTTTAGTTTTTATTAGTTATTATTAGATGTTATTAGTTATTATTAGTTATTAATTTTGGTTAATTTTTATTAGTTAGTTATTACTAGTTTTAGGTTAATTATCTAGTTAATTAGTTATTTTTAATTATTATTTATTAGTTATTAGTTAATTAGTTTTTTAGTATTTTATTTAGTTTTTATTAGTTATTAGTTTAGTTATTAGTTAGTTTCTAATTTAGTTATTATTAGGTTTATTAGTTATTAGTTTTATTATTAGTTAGTTATTATTATTAGTTAGTTATTTATTATTATTTTTATTATTAGTTATTAGTTAGTTATTAGTTAGTTATTAGTTTTATTATTAGTTTTATTATTATTATTATTAGTTATTAGTTAGTATGAGTTTTAGTTTATTATTTATTATCTATTAGTTATTAATTATTATTTATTAGTTTAGTTATTATTATTTTTATTAGTTTTATTAATTTTATTAGTTTATTTATTAGGTTTTAGTTTATTAGTTGTTAGTTAGTTATTAGTTAGTTTTTAGTTTATTATTTATTTAGTTTTAGTTGTTATTATTATTATAATTTTGTTATTAGTTTATTATTATTAGTTTTATTAGTTATTATTTAGTTATTATTAGTTTATGTTATTAGTTAGTTAGTTTTAATTATTAGTTATTATTAGTTTATTAGTTTGTTAGTTATTAGTTTTTTAGTTATTAGTTGTTATTAGTTTAGTTTTTAGTTATTATTAGTTTAGTTATTATTAGTTTAGTTATTAGTTTATTAGTTATTAGTTTTTAGTTTTTTAGTTATTAGTTTTTATTATTAGTTCATTTTTTTAGTTTATTAGTTAGTTATTGTAGATATTAGTTTAGTTAATTTAATTATTAGTTTAATTTTATTAGTTTTTAGTTAGTTATTTAGGTGTATTATTTAGTTATTATTATTAGCTTTATAAGTTATTAGCTATTTATTATTATTAGTTTTATTTATTATTTTAGTTAGTAGTTATTAGTTTATTAGCTATTTTTATTATTAATTAGTTTTATTATTCATTATTTATTTATTTATTTATTAGTTTAGTTATTAAGTTTTATTAGTTATTTAGTTTAGTTATTTTTATTAGTTATTATTTATTAGTTTATTATTCTTTAGTTAATTTATTTTTTTTATTATTATTTATTGGTTTAGTTATTAGTTATTAGTCTTAGTTAGTTTTTGACTTATTTATTAGTTATTAGTTTAGTTTATTAGTTTATTATTCTTTAGTTAATTTATTTTTATTATTATCATTTATTGGTTTAGTTATTAGTTATTAGTTTTAGTTAGCTTTTGACTTATTTATTAGTTATTATTAGTTAGTTATTATTATTATTTAGTTATTACTTTATTAGTTTATTATTAGTTATTAGTAGTTATTAGTTTTATTAATTTGTTAATAGTTTAGTTTATTAGTTAGTTATCATTAGTTATATTAGTTTAGTTAGTTAATAATATTAGTTATTAGTTATTTAGTTAGTTATTATTTGTTAGTTTTTATTATAGTTTTTATTTTTTATTAGTTTTTAGTTAGTTTTATTACTTATTAGTTAGTTAGTTTATTAATAGTTAGTTATTAATTTTAGTTTAGTAGTTTATTAATTACTTAGTTTAGTTATTTATTTTATTATTAGTTTTTAGTTTTTAGTTTATTTTATTATTATTATTAGTTTTATTATTATTATTATTATTAGTTTATTAGTTTTAAGTTTAGGTTTATTTGTTTTTTAGTTATTAGTTTTATTAGTTTTTATTATTAGTTATTAGTTTTTTAGTTTTTAGTTTAATTAGTTAGTTATTATTATTATTCATTATTAGTCTAGTTATTTTATTAGTTTATTCTTAGTTATTAGCTAGTTAGTTTTTATTATTAGTTTATTAGTTTAATTATTATTTTATTTGTTTAGTTTATAAATTAGTTTACTATTAGTTTATTAATTTACTATTTTAGTTTTTAGTTAGTTATTTAGTTATTATTACTAGTTATTAGGTTAGTTATTATTAGTTTAGTTATTTATTAGTTTATTATTATTAGTTAGTTAGTTTTATTAGTTTATTAGTTTATTATTAGTTTTAATTAGTTACTTATTAGTTAGTTAGTTTTATTAATTAGTTTTATTAGTTTAATACTAATAGTTTATCAGTTTATTAGTTTATTAGTTGTTTAGGTTTTATTAGTTATTAGTTTTATTTTAGTTACTAGATTTTAGTTTATTAGTTTAGGTTTAGTTTAGTTTTATTATTTTAATTATTAGTTATGTAGTTAGTTATTAGTTTTGTTAGTTTTATTAGTTATTATTAATTTATTAGTTTAGTTATTATTATTATTAAGTTATTTTTATTATTAGTTTTAGTTAGTTATTATTTGTTATAATAGTTTATTAGTTTTTATTATTAGTTAGTTATTAGTTTATTATGTTATTAGTTTAGTTTTTAGGTTTATTATTATATTATTAGTTTTATTAGTTTTATTAGTTTGTTTATTAGTTATTAGTTTAATTATTGGTTAGTTTATTATTAATTTTATTAGTTTTAATTATTAATTTAGTTTATTATTAGTTAGTTTAGTTAGTTATTAGTTATTAGGTTTAATTATTATTACTTAGTTATTTAATTTGTTTTTTAGTTTAGTTATTAGGTTTAATTTAGTTATTAGTTAATATTATTATTAGTTTTATCGGTTTTATTTAGTTAGTTATTAGTTAATTTTAGTTTATTAGTTATTAGTTTTTAGTTAGTTTATTTAGTTGTTAGTTAGTTACTAGTTTTAGTCTTTTAATTTAGTTAGTTAGTTATTTAGTTTAGTTAGTTATTAGTTAGTTAATTTTTATTTTACTTTTTAGTTATTAGTTTGTTAGTTAGTTTTTTAGTTAATTAGTTAGGTTTTTTTAGTTAGTTTTATTAGGTTATTAATTTTTATTAATTAGTTAATTTAGTTTTAGGGTTAGTTTAGTTATGTAATATTAGTTATTAGTTATTAGTATTTATTTAGTTTTTATTATTGATTTAGTTTATTAGTTTTTAGTTAGTTTAGTTTTAGTTATTATTTATTATTATTAGTTTATTTATTAATTTATTTAGTTAGTTATTAGTTTTTATTAGTTTTTACTAGGTTATTATTAGTTTTAGTTTAGTTAGTTTTATTATTAATTATTATTTTATTAGTTTTATTAATTTTAGCTTTTAGTTATTATTATTAGTTATTAGTTACTATTATTAGTTAGTTTTTGGTTTTATTATTAATTATTAGTTATTCTTTTTTATTAGTTTATTATTATTAGTTAGTTTTATTAGTTGTTTACTTTAGTTATTTAAGCTAGTTATTTATTTTTATTAGTTATTATTAGTTAGTTTTTAGTTTTAGCTTTAGTTAGTTATTTAGTTATTAATTTTAGTTTTAGTTATTTTATTATTTAGTTATTATTTAGTTTTATTAGTTTATTATTTATTAGTTTTATTTGTTAGTTTTTTAGTTATTATTAGTTTATTAGTTAGTTAGTTTTTATTAGTTTTATTAGTTTAGTTAGTTGGTTTAGTTTAGTTATTAGTTTATTAGTTTTATTAATTAGTTTTATTTATTTTTAATTAATTAGTTTTATTTATTTAAGTTATTAGTTTTTTACTTATTTTTATTATTATTTAGTTATTTTTATTAGTTAGGTTATTTTATTAGTTACTAGTTTCAGTTTAGTTGTTTAGTTATTAGTTTAGGTTTTCATTATTAATTAGTTATTTTGTTATTTATTAGTTTTATTATTTAATTTATTATATTAGTTTATTAGTTATTAGTTTATTTATTAATTTTAGTTTATTAATTTAGTTTATTATTTTATTAGTTATCGTTTTAGTTATTAGGTTTTAGTTATTAGTTTTATTAGTTTTATTATATTGTTATAAGTTAATTACTTTTATTTTATTAGTTTAGTTATTTAGTTTTATTATTATGTATTAGTTAGTTTTATTTTATTTAGTTTAGTTGTTAATTTTATTAGTTTATTATCATTATCAATATTATTATTATTTATTAGGTTAGTTTTAATTAGTTATTAGTTATTAGTTTAGTTATTTATTATTATTAGTTTAGTTATTTAATTATTATTTTAGTTTTAGTTATTAATTTTTTAGGTTTTATTAGTTTAGCTTTTAATTATTAGTTAGTACATTTAGTTATTTTTTATTTTAGTTATTAGTTTAGTTACTAATTATTATTAGTTAGTTAGTTATTATTAGTTTTAGTTTATTAGTTATTAGTTTTTTTAGTTATTAGTTTAGTTATTAGTTAGGTTATTAGTTACTTATTATTTAGTTATCAGCTATTAGTTTTACAAGTTATGTATTAGCTAGTTAGTTATTAATTATTATTATTAGTTTATTAATTTATTATTAGTTATTATTTAGTTATCATTATTTATTAGTTTATTATTAGTTATTAATTTACTTAGTTTTTTAGTTATTAGTTTAGATATTTAGTTAGTTTTATTAGCTTAAATATTTAGTTTATTAGTTATTTAGTAAGTTTTATTATTAGGTTTATTTTTTAGTTACTAAATTTTTATTAGTTATTTAGTTTAGTTATTTATTATTAATTTAGTTAGTTATTTTATTAGTTATTAGTTAGCTAGTTATTTAGATTTGTTATTAGTTTAGTTAATTTATTAATTAGTTTAGTTATTAGTTTTAGTTATTAGTTTTTATTTATTAGTTAGTTTTTATTAGTTTTAATATTTATTTATTTATTTATTAGTTTATTATTATTATGTTTATTAGTTAGTTTAGTTATTAGTTTATTTATTAGTTAGTTTAGTTATTTTAGTTTAGTTATTAGTTTAGTTTCTTCTTACTATTAGTTATTATTATTAGTTATTAGGCTAGTTTTAGTTTTGTTATTACTTATTAGTTACTTAATTATTATTATTATTATTATTATTATTATTATTATTATTATTATAATTATTAGTTATTAGTTAGTTATTATCTATTAGTTTAATTATTAGTTAGTTTTAATAGTTTGTTTAGTTATTAGTTATTATTAGTTAGTTTAGTTTAATGATTAGTTTTATTAGTTTTATTAGTTGCTAGTTTAGTTTTAGTTTTTAGTTATCATTATTTAGTTATTATTAGTTATTTGTTAGTTATTACCACTTGTTATTAGGTATTACTAGTTATTAGATTTAATTAACATGTTTATTTAGTTAGTTTTATTATTTTTTTGTTTATTTGGCTTTATTAATTAGTTAGTTATTAGTTATTAGTTATAGTAGTTTTTATTAGTTATTAGTTTTGTTATTAGTTTAATTTTTTAATTATTAATTATTTAGTTATTATTTAGTTATTTTAGGTTTAATTTAGTCATTAATAGTTAGTTAGTTAGTTTTCTTGTTATTATTTATTATTATTATTATTATTATTATTATTATTATTATTATTATTATTATTAGTTATTATTATTATTAGTTATTATTTTAGTTATTAGTTATTAAGTTTTATTAGTTATTTATTAGTTTTATTAGTTTATTAGGTTTTTAGTTATTATTAGTTTTATTAGTTTTATTAGTTTATTAGTTTAGTTATTATTAGTTTATTAGTTTAGTTAGTTATTACTTTGGTTTTTTAGTTATTAGTTTATTTAGTTTTATTAGTTCATAGTTGAGTTTTTATTTTAGTTATTAGTTATTAGTTATTTAGTTTAATTTATTTTAGTTATTTTTATCTTTTTTTAGTTAGTTATTAGTTATTATTTGGTTGATTAATTATTAGGTTTAGTTTTTAGTTTTGTTATTAGGTTATTATTATTTGTTGTTTCATTAGTTTTTATTAGTTCTTTTTGTTTTAGTTACTAGTTAGCCATTAGTTTAGTTATTATTTATTTATTTTAGTTTTTGTTTAGTTATTAGTTATTAGTTAGTTTGGTTTTATTATTAGTTATTGGTTAGTTTAGTCTTTTTATTTTAGTTATTTTAGTTATTAGTTGTTAGTTTTTTAGTTTAGTTTTATTAGTTACTAGGTTAGTTATTTATTTAGTTATTAATTATTAGTTTATTATTAATTTATTTATTTAGTTATTATAGTTTTATTAGCTATTTATCAGTTAGTCCAGTTATTAGTTATTAGTTTCTTAGTTTATTAGTTTATTATTAGTTTTATTATTTATTTTTTATTATTATTAGTGGTCATTTCTTTTACTAGTTTAGTTAGTTTTATAGTTTTTAGTTAGTTATTAGTTTTTATTAGTTATTAGTTAGTTAATTTATTAGTTTTATTAGCTAGTTAGTATATTAGCTTTATTATTAGTTATTAATTTAGTTATTAGTTATCTATTTTAGTGAGTTATTATTATTAATTTATAGTTTAGTTTTATTTAGTTATTATTAGTTACTAGTTTTTTATTTGTTAGTTAGTTATTAGTTTAGTTATTTAGGTTTATTTATTAGCTATTAGTTTAGTTATTTTACCTTTATTATTTAGTTTTTAGGGTTTGGTTTAGTAAGTTATTAGTTTAGTTATTAGCTTTGTTATTAGTTATTTGTTTATTATTAGTTTTAGTTATTAGTTATTATTAGTTATTATTATTTTTATTTATTTAGGTTTAGGTTTTAGTTTTATTATTAGTTTTAGTTTATTAGTTAGTTATTAATTTATTTAGTTTTTAGTTTTATTAGTTAATTTATTATTATTATTAGTTATTAGTTATTAGGTTTTAGTTTATTATTAATAGTTTATTATTATATTAGCTTATTTACTTATTTACTTATTTAGTTTTATTATTATGAGTTTAGTTATTATTTTAGTTATTAGTTTATTATTATTATTAGTTTATTAGTTTTATTTGTTATTAATTTAGTTATTAGTTATTAATTTAGTATAATTAATTTTATTAGTTTTAGTTTAGTTATTCTTTTAGTTATTATTATTATTATTATTATTATTATTATTATTATTATTATTATTAGTTATTAGTATTATTATTATAGTTATTATTTATTAGTTTTATTATTAGTTAGTTTAAATAGTTTGTTTAGTTATTAGTTATTATTAGTTAGCTTAGTTTAATGATTAGTTTTATTAGTTTTATTAGTTACTAGTTTAGTTTTAGTTTTTAGTTATCATTATTTAGTTATTATTAGTTATTTGTTAGTTATTACTACTTATTATTAGGTATTATTAGTTATTAGTTTTTTTAGTTATTAGGTTTAATTAACAGGTTTATTTAGTTAGTTTTATTATTATTTTGTTTATTTGGCTTTATTAATTAGTTAGTTATTAGTTATTAGTTATAGTAGTTTTTATTAGTTATTAGTTTTGTTATTAGTTTAATTTTTTAATTATTAATTAGTTAGTTATTATAGGTTTAATTTAGTCATTAATAGTTAGTTAGTTAGTTTTCTTATTATTATTATTATTATTAGTTATTAGTTATTAGTTAGTTTTATTAGTTATTTATTTATTTTATTAGTTTTATTAGGTTTTTTAGTTATTATTAGTTTTATTAGTTTTATTAGTTTTTTTATTAGTTTAGTTATTATTAGTTTATTAGTTTAGTTAGTTATTACTTTGGTTTTTTTAGTTATTAGTTTATTTAGTTTTATTAGTTCTTAGTTTAGTTTTTATTTTAGTTATTAGTTATTAGTTATTTAGTTTAATTTATTTTAGTTATTTTTATATTTTTTTAGTTAGTTATTAGTTATTATTTGGTTTATTAATTATTAGGTTTAGATTTTAGTTTTGTTATTAGGTTATTATTATTTGTTAGTTTCATTAGTTTTTATTAGTTATTAGTTTATTAGTTCTTTTTATTTTAGTTACTAGTTAGTTATTAGTTTAGTTATTATTTAATTATTTTAGTTTTCATTTAGTTATTAGTTATTAGTTAGTTTGGTTTTATTATTAGTTATTAGTTAGTTTAGTCTTTTTATTTTAGTTAATTTAGTTATTAGTTGTTAGTTTTTTAGTTTATTAGTTTAGTTTTATTAGTTACTAGGTTAGTTATTTATTTAGTTATTAATAATTAGTTTATTATTAGTTTATTTATTTAGTTATTATAGTTTTATTAGCTATTTATCACTTAGTTTAGTTATTAGTTATTAGTTTGTTATTAGTTTATTATTAGTTTTATTATTTATTTATTTATTATTATTAGTTTTTAGTGTGTTATTAATTATTATTATTAGTAGTTATTACTTTTACTAGTTTAGTTAGTTTTATAGTTTTTAGTTAGTTATTAGATTTTATTAGTTATTAGTTAGTTAGTTTATCAGTTTTATTAGTTAGTTAGTATATTAGCTTTATTATTAGTTATTAGTTTTAGTAAGTTATTATTATTAATTTATAGTTTAATTTTATTTAGTTATTATTAGTTACTAGTTTTTTATTTGTTAGTTAGTTATTAGTTTAGTTATTTAGGTTTATTTATTAGCTATTAGTTTAGTTATTTTACCTTTATTATTTAGTTTTTATGGTTTGGTTTAGTAAGTTATTAGTTTAGTTATTAGCTTTGTTATTAGTTATTTGTTTATTATTAGTTTTATTTTATTATTTATTATTATTATTTTATTTATTTATATTTAGGTTTTAGTTTTATGATTAGTTAGTTTTACTAATTACTTATTAGTTTATTTATGTTTTAGTTTTATTAGTTAATTTATTATTATTATTAGTTATTAGTTATTAGGTTTTAATTTATTATTATTAGTTTAGTTATTATTAGTTATTAGTTTTTTTATTTATTTAGTTTTATTATTATTAGTTTAGTTATTATTTTAGTTATTAGTTTATTATTATTATTAGTTTATTAGTTTTATTTGTTATTAGTTTAGTTATTAGTTATTAGTAGTATTATTAGTTTTATTAGTTTTAGTTTAGTTATTAATTTAGTTATTATTATTATTATTATTATTAGGTAATTACTTATTAGTTAGTTATTTAGTTATTTAGTTTTTTATTTTAGTTTTATTATTATTAGTTTAGTTTTTAGTTATTAGTTTAGTTAGTTTACTATTATTATTTATTAGTTTATTATTTATTAATTTTAGTTATTAGGGTATTATTAATTTTTAGTTATTATTAGTTTAGTTTAGTTATTTATTAGGTTATTATTATTAGTTTTATAAGTTTAGTTAGTTATTTTAGTTTTATTAGTTATTAGTTTAAGTTTAGTTATTAATTATTAGTTTATTAGTTTTATTAGTTAGTTAGTTTATTAGTTTATTATTTTAATTAGTTTAGTTAGTTTTATTAGTTATTATTTGTTAGTTATTAATTTATTAGTATATTAGTAATTATTATTATAGTTATTATTATTATTAGTTAGTTAGTTAGTTTATTAGTTAGTTATTAGTTAGTTATTAGTTTTAATTGTTATTAGCTTTAGTTTATTTATTTATTTAGTTTAGTTATTACTTAGCTAGTTTTTTTATTATTAGTTTTAGGTTTAGTTATTAGTTTACTTAGTTTTTTAGGTTTATTAGTTTTAGTTAGTTAGTTTATTAGTTTATTAGTAATAAGTTTAACTTTTTTTTTAGTTTATTATTGTTATTTTAGTTAGTTATTAATTTATTAGTTTTATTAGTTTTAGTTATTTTATTTATTTAGTTTTAGTTATTATTAGTTATTATTTTGGTTATTATTATTATTAGTTATTAGATTTAGTTAGTTATTAGTTATTATTATTTTGTTTATTATTAGTTAGTTAGGTTATTTATTAGTTAGCTAGTTTATTATTAATTATTAGTTATTATTATTATTTAGTAGTTATTATTAGTTATTATTTAGTTTTAGTTAGTTTTATTAGTTTATTAGTTAGTTAGTTAGTTATTATGTTTAGTTTTATTAGTTTAGTTATTTAGTTTTATAGTTTTATTAGTTATTAGTTATTAGTTAGTTTAGTTAGTTATTATTTAGTTATTATTAGTTATTAGTTATTAGTTATTAGTTTTATTAGCTTAGTTTATTAGTTATTAGGTTTAAGTTTTAGGTTTTAGTTATTTGTTATTAGTTTATAAGTTAGTTTAGTTATTAGTTAGAAATTAGTTAGTTATTAGTTTATTAGTTTTACTAGATTTTAGTTTAGTTTGGTTATTAGTTAGTTTATTAGTTATTAGTTATTATTTTAGTTAGTTATTAGTTTTATCATTATTAGCTATTAGTTATTATTTTAGTTTGTTATTAGTTTTATTATTATTATTAGTTCAGTTTTTATTATTAGTTTTAGTTATTACTTTTATTAGTTAATTTTAGTTATTAGTTATTGGTTATAATTATAGTAATTAGGTTTAGTTGTTAGTTTAGTTTTATTATTAGTTTTAGTTATTAGTTAATTTGGCTTAATTTTATTTATTTGGTTATTTATAGTTTTATTAGTTTTAATTTATTAGTAATTATTTAGTTTTATTTTATTATTATTGGTTTTATTAGTTTAGTTTTAGTTTAGTTTTTTTTTGGTTTTATTAGTTAGTTTTAAGTTTATTAGTTTAGTTATTTAGTTTATTATTATTACTTTTTAGTTATAGTTACTATCATATATTAATTATTAGTTATTATTAGTTTATTAGTTTTATTAGGTGTAGGTTTTAGTTTTGGTTTTATTTAGTTATTAGTTTTAATTATTATTTAGTTATTAGTTTAGTTTCTATTACTTAGTTATTAGTTTATTTATTAGATAGTATTATTAGTTAGTTATCATTAGTTTTTAGTTTTAGTTATTAGTTTAGTTATTATTAGTTATTAAGTATTTATTTGTTATTAGTTTGTTATTATTATTATTAGTTTGTTAGTTTAGTTATTTATTAGGTTATTGTTAGTTAGTTATTATTATTTATTAGTTATTAGGTATTAGTTTAGTTTTTTAGTTAGTTATTATTTATTTCATTATTTAGTTTTTATTCATTTATTAGTTTAGTTATTTAGTTTTTAGTTTTTAGTGTTATTATTAATTATTAGTTTAGTTATTAGCTAGTTGTTATTAGTTAGTTAGTTCATTAGTTATTAGTTTTAGTTAGTTAGTTTTTATTTATTATTTATAGTTATTAGTTATTATTTTATTAGTTTGTTATTATTAATTATTACTATAGTTATTTAGCTATTAGTTAGTAATTATTATTAGTTTAGTTATTAGGTTTTATTAGTTATTAGTCATTAGTTATTAGTTTATTAGTTTAGTTTCTTATTAGTTATTATTATTAGTTCTATTATAAGTTATTAGTTCTTTTAGTTATTATTTTAGTTATTATTAGTTAGTTATTAGCTTATTAGTTTATTATTAATTATTAGTTAGTTTGTTTATTAATAAGTTAGTTTTAGTTAGTTATTAGTTTAGTTTATTTAGGTTATTTAGTTTTTTAGTTTTATTATTAGTTTATTTGTTATGTTTTTATTTAGTTATTAGTTATTAGTTTATTAGTTATTGTTATATTGAGTTATTAATTAGTTTTATTAGTTAGTTTTAGTTAGTTTTATTATTATTACTTTTAGTTATTATTATTAGTTTTATTTATTAGTTAGTTTTATTAGTTTTAGTTATTATTAATTATTAGTTAGTTTAGTTAATTAATTATTAGTTTATTAGTTATTAGTTATTTTTATTATTAGTTATTTTTATTAGTTTAGTTTTATTATTATTAGTTAGTTAGTTAACAGTTTATTTGTTATTTAGTTTATTAGTTTAGTTATTATTTGTTAGTTTTTATAGTTAGTTTAGTTATTAGTTTGTTTGTTTAGTATATTAGTTTTATTAGTTATTATTAGTTATTAGTTTTAGTTATTAGATTATTAGTTTAGTTAGTTTTATTAGTTATTATTATTATTATCATTATTAGTTAGTTTAGTTATTATTAGTTATTAGTTTAGTTTATTATTAGTCATTATTTTAGTTTATTATTTAGTTCATTAATAGTTAGTTTAATTTTTTATTAGTTATTAGTTTAGTTTTATTATTAGTTTTTTAGTTAGTTAGTTAGTTTAGTTTATTTGTTTATTTAATTATTTATTAGTTAGTTTATAGTTTTATTAGTTTTATTTTATTAGTTATTTGATTACTTAGTTTATTATTTTATTAATTAGTTTTATTAGTTTTTAGTTTATTATTATTAGTTATTATTAGTTTTTAGTTTATTATTAGGTTTTAGTTCATTATAATTAGTTATTATTAGTTTTTAGTGTATTAGTTATTATTAGTTAAGTTATTAATTTTTATTATTAGTTAGTTGTTATTATTAGTTAGGTTATTTTATGAATTTTTAGTTTTAGTTTAGTTATTTAGTTATTAGTAGTTTTAGGCTATTATTATTAATTAGTAATTTAGTTGTTTATTAGTTTTATTATTTAGTTTATTTGTTTTTGGTTATTAGTTTTAGATATTAGGTTTTAGTTATTAGTTTTATTAATTTTATTATATTATTATTTGTTAGTTAATTTTATTTTATTAATTTGGTTATTTAGTTTTATTAATATTTATTAGTTAGTTTTATTTTATTTAGTTTAGTTGTTAGTTTTATTAGTTTATTATTATTATATTATTATTATTATTATTATTATTATTATTATTATTATTATTATTTATTAGGTTAGTTTTTATTAGTTATTAGTTATTAGTTTAGTTAATAGTTTAGTTATTTTTTATTTTAGTTATTATTTTAGTTATTAGTTATTATTAATTAGTTAGTTATTATTAGTTTTATTTTATTAGTTATTAGTTTTTCTTAGTTATTAGTTAGGTTATTAATTAGTTATTATTTTCTTATTATTAGTTTTATTTAATTATTTGTTATTAATTTTACAAGTTATTTATTAGTTAGTTATTAGTTTATTAGTTTATTATTAGTTATTATTTAGTTATTATTATTTATTAGTTTATTATTAGATATTATTATTTATTAGTTATTAGTTTATATTTTTAGTTAGTTTTATTAGTTTAGTTATTTAGTTTATTAGTTATTTAGTTAGTTTTATTATAAGGTTTATTTTTTAGTTATTAGTTTTTATTAGTTATTTGTTTTATTAGTTTATATATTAGTTTAGCTATTTATAATTAATTTAGTTAATTATTTTATTAGTTATTAGTTAGTTAGTTATTTAGTTCAGTTTATTTATTAGTTTTAGTTATTAGTTATTATTTATTAGTTAGTTTTTATTAGTTTTATTATTTATTTATTTATTAGTTTATTATTATGAGTTTATTAGTTATTGGTAGTTATTATTAGTTTATTAGTTTAATTATTAGTTATTACTTATTAGTTTTTATTAGTTAGTTATTAGTTTAGTTATTATTTAAGTTTAGTTAGTTTTAGTTATTAGTTAGTTTTTAGTTTTTATTTGGTTATTTTTATTATTAGTTATTAGTTTATTTACTTTTATTATTTATTATTAGTTAGTTAGTTAGTTTATTTAGTTTTATTAGTTATTACTTTGTAGTTATAATTATTAGTTATTAATAGTTAGTTAGTTTTAGTTTAGTTAGCTATTTACTATTAGTTTTTAGTTTTTCTATTATTAGTTAGTTAGTTTAGTAATTTTTTTATTAGTTATTAATTATTATTATTATTTAGTTTATTATTATTATTTATTATTGTTAATTAGTTAGTTTAATTTATTAATTTAATTTATTAGTTAATTAGTTTATTAGTTAGTTTAGTTATTTAGTTTTTATTACAAGGTTTTTATTTTTTAGTTAGTTTTAGTTATTAGTTTATTAGTTAGTTTTATTTTATTAGTTAGTTATTTAGTTTAGTTAATTTATTAGTTAGTTTGGTTATACATATTAGTTATTATTTATTAGTTTTTATTAGTTTTATTATTTATTTATTAGTTTATTAGTATCAGGTTTATTAGTTATTACTAGTTAGTTATTAGTTTATTATTTGTTTATTAGTTTAGTTATTAGTTATTAGTCATTAGTTTTTATTAATTAGTTATTAGTTTAGTTATTGTTTAAGTTTAGTTCATTTTAGTTATTAGTTAGTTTTATTAGTTATTATTGTTATTAGTTATTAGTTTATTTACTTTTATTATTTATTATTAGTTAGTTATTTTATTTAGTTTATTATTAGTTTTAATTATTATTATTTATTTTTTAGTTGTTTTTATTAATTTGGTGATTAGTTTAGGTTATTATTAGTTATTACTAGTTGGTTTTATTAGTGTAGTTTACTAATAATTTACTTTATTAGTTTAGTTTAGGTTTTTAGTTTAGTTTAGTTATTAATTTTTTAGTTTTTATTATTAGGTTTTTAGTTTTTTGTTAGTTTTAGTTATTAGTTTATTAATAAGTTTTTAGTTTAGTTAGTTTATTTAGTAAATTTTATTTTATTAGTTATTATTATTATTAGTTTATTATTAGTTATTAGTTTATTAGTTTTTATTAGTTTATTATTATTATTATAAGTTATTATTATTGGTTATTAGTTTATTATGTTTATTAGTTTAGTTTATTAGTTTATTAGTTTTTTATTAGGTAGTCATTTATTAGTTGGTTTATTAGTTAGTTTTTTTAGTTTATTTAGTTATTTAGTTATTAATTTGATTACCTTATTAGTTTATTAGTTTATTAGTTTTTTATTAGTTAATCATTTATTAGTTAGTTTATTAGTTAGTATTTTAGTTTATTTAATTATTAATTTATTAGGTTTTTAGTTAGTTTAGTTATTTATTTTTATTAGGTTTATTATTAGTTATTTTAGTTTCCTATTTAGTTTATTTTTTAGTTTTATTATTTAGTTATTATTATTTTAGCTTTAGTTTATATTAGTTAGTTATTAGTTAATATTTATTTTATTAATAGTTTAGTTATTAGTTTTTTAGTTTTATTAGTTATCTATTAGTTTAGTTATTTATTAATTTTGTTTTATTAGTTATAAGTTAGTTATTACTATTAGTTTTAGTCATTATTAGTTAGTTTTTAGTTAGTTTATTATTAGTTATTAGTTCTTAGTTTCAGTTAGGTTATTTATTTATTAGTTATTTAGTTTAGTTATTGTTATTAGTTTTAATTTATTTATTTATTAGTTTATTATTCTTTTAAGTTTTATTATTAGTTAGTTTAATTAGTTTTATTAGTCATTAGTTTAGTTATTTAGTTTATTATTATTAGTTAGTTAGTTAGTTTATATTATTATTATTAGTTATTATTAGTTATTATTAGTTAATAGTTTATTAGTTTTGTTAGTTTTATTAGTTTTTAGTTTTTATTTAGTAATTAGTTTTTTAGTTTATTATTAGCTTATGTTATTAGGTTTTATTAGTTATTAGTTAGTTTTAGTTATTAGTTATTATTTATTTTATTTTTTTATTAGGTTATTAGTTTGTTAGTTATTATTTAGTTATTAGTTTAGTTATTTAATTTCTAATTTATTTATTAATTTATTAGTTTTAGTTATTAGTTACTAATTTAGTTTTATTTGTTTAGTTTTTAGTAATTTAGTTCATTATTAGTTAGTTTTTTTATTTTTATTAGTTATTAGATATTATTAGTTATTATTAATTATTAGTTTTTAGTTATTAGTTATTATTAGTTAGTTTGTTTTATTTATTAATTTATTAGTTTTTATTTTATTAGCTATTAATTAATTAGTTATTATTAGTTTTAGTTATTTAGTTTATTAGTGTTGTTATTTATTTAATTATTAGTTTATTAGTTTAGTTATTATTAGTTAGTTATTTTAATATTATTATTAGTTATTATTAGTTCATTAGTTTTTATTTATTTTTTATTAGTTTTATTAGTTATTAGTTTTTATTAGCTATTTAGTTTATTTTATTAATTATTTCAATTATTAGTTTTATTATTAGTTAGTCATTATTACTAGTTTATTAGTTATTTAGTTATTAGTTATTTTAGTTATTATTAGTTGTTATAACTAATTATTAGTTATTAGTTTTAGTTAATTTTTATTAGTTAGTTATTATTAGTTTTAGTTTAGTTATTTAATTAGTTAGTTATTTTTATTATTATTTATTAGTTAATTAGTTTTTTTAGTTTTTTATTTTGTTTTATTAGTTATTAGTTATTATTAAGTTTACTAGTTATTAGTTTTATTATTAGTTAGATATTATTATTAGTTAGTTAATTATTATTATTTTTAGTTATTATTAGTTATAAGTTAATTATTAGTTTTATTATTAATTAATTATTAGTTTTATTAGTTTTATTATTATTAGTTTTGTTAATTATTATTAGTTTTAGTTAGTTATTGTTTATTATTTATTACTTATTAGTTATTAGTTATTAGTTTAGTTATTGTTAGTTTTATTAGTTATTAAATTATTTTTAGTTTATTATTTAGTTAGTTTTAGTTATTATTATAATTATTATTATTATTTAGTTATTAGTTTATTATTATTAGTTTTATTAGTTATTATTTAGTTATTATTAGTTTAGTTATTAATTAGTTATTAGTTTATTAGTTTATCAGTTATTATTAGTTTAGTTAGTTTTATTAGTTTTTAGTGTTTATTTAGTTATTAGTTTGTTAGTTTATTATTAGTTTATATTATTAGGTTTTATTAGTTATTAGTTAGTTTTAGTTATTAGTTATTATTAGTTTTATTATTTTTATTAGGTTATTATTTAGTTATTAGTTTAGTTATTTATTTTTTAGTTTATTTATTAATTTATTAGCTTTAGTTATTATTAGTTTATATTATTAGGTTTTATTAGTTATGAGTTAGTTTTAGTTATTATTAGTTTTATTATTTTTATTAGGTTATTAGTTTATTAGTTTTTATTTAGTTATTAGTTTAGTTATTTATTTTTTAGTTTATTTATTAATTTATTAGCTTTAGTTATTAGTTACCAGTTTAGTTTTATTAGTTTAGTTATTAGTTATTTAGTTGATTATTAGTTAGTTTTTCTAATTTTTATTAGTTATTAGTTAGTATTAATTATTATTAGTTATTAGTGTTTAATTATTAGTTATTATTAGTTAGTTAGTTTTAGTTATTAATTTATTAGTTATTAGTTAATTAGTTATTATTTGTTTTAGTTATTTAGTTTATTAATTTAGTTATTTATTTAGTTATTAATTTATTTGTTTATTGGTTTAGTTATTATTAGTTGTTAGGTTTATTAGTTAATTATTTTATTATTATTAGTAGTTATTATTAGTTTATTAGCTTTTTATTAGTTTTATTAGTTTTACTAGTTATTAGTTATTAGTTATTATTAATTATTATATTATTAGTTATTTAGTTATTAGTTATTAGTTATTAGTTACTAGTTATTAGTTATTATTAGTTACTAGTTTATTAGTTTATTAGTTTTTATTAGTTATTAGTTATTTTAGTTATTATTATTTATTAGTTTTTCTTAATTTTTATTAGTTAGTTATTGTTAGTTTTAGGTTAGTTATTTAGTTAGTTAGTTATTTTAATTATTATTTATTAGTTAATTAGTTTTTTTAGTTTTTTATATAGTTTTTATTAGTTATTAATTTAGTTATTATTAGTTAGTTTTTAGTTTAGTTATTATTTGGTTTATTAGTTATTAGTTTTATTATTAGTTAGATATTTATTATTATTTTTAGTTATTATTATTTATTAGTTAGTTATTAGTTTTATTATTAGTTTTATTATTATTATATATTAATTTTATTAGTTTTATTATTATTCATTCTATTAGTTATTATTAGTTTTAGTTAGTTATTTATTATTATTTATTATTTATTAGTTATTAGTTATTAGTTTAGTTATTATTAGTTTTATTTGTTTTATTAGTTTAATTATTTGGTTTTAGTTTGTTAGTTATTAGTTCATTATTAGATTGTTATTAGTTTATTATTTAGTTAGTTTTAGTTATTATTATTAATAATTAATTATTAGTTTATTATTATTAGTTTTATTAGTTATTATTAGTTTTGTTAGTTAATTTGTTTTAGTTATTAGTTATTATGAGTTTAGTTATTAGTTTATTAGTTTATTAGTTATTAGTTTTAGTTTAGTTAGTTATTTATTTATTAGTTATTAGTAGTTTAATTAGTTTTATTAGTTTTTAGTTTTTATTTAGTTCTTAGTTTTTTAGTTTAATATTAGTTTATATTATTAGGTTTTATTAGTTATTAGTTTTAGTTATTACTTATTATTAGTTTAATTATTTTTATTAGGTTATTAGTTTATTATTTATTATTTAGTTATTAGTTTAGTTATTTATTTTTAGTTTATTTATTAATTTATTAGTTTTAGTTATTAGTTACAAGTTTAGTTTTATTAGTTTAGTTATTAATTATTTAGTTTATTATTAGTTAGTTTTTTTATTAGTTATTAATTATTATTAGTTATTATTAGTTATTATTAGATAGTTAGTTTTAGTTATTAATTTATTAGTTATTATTTTATTAGTTATTAGTTAATTAGTTATTATTAGTTTTAGTTATTTAGTTTATTAATTTAGTTATTTATTTAGTTATTAGTTTATTTGTTTATTAGTTTAGTTATTATAAGTTATTAGGTTTTTAGTTGGTTATTTTATTTTTATTAATTATTATTAGTTTATTAGTTTTTTTATCAATTTTATTAGTTATTAGTTATTATTATTTATTATTATTAGTTAGTTATTTATTTTGTTTATTAATTATTTTAGTTATTAGTTTTATTAGTTTTATTATTAGTTAGTTATTATTATTAGTTTATTAGTTATTTAGTTATTAGTTATTAGCTATTAGTTATTATTAGTTATTAGTTATTTTAGTTATTATTGGTTATTATAACTAATTATTAGTTATTAGTTTTAGTTATTAGTTAGTTATTATTAGTTTTAAGTTAGTTATTTAGTTAGTTAATTATTTTTATTATTATTTATTTATTATTAGTTATTAGTTAATTAGTTTTTTCAGTTTTTTAATTAGTTTTTATTAGTTATTAGTTTAATTATTATATGTTAGTTTTTAGTTTAGTTATTATTAGGTTTATTAGTTATTAGTTTTATTATTAGTTAGTTATTATTAGTTAGTCATTTATTATTATTTTTAATTATTATTAGTTATTAGTGAGTTATTAGTTTAATTATTATTTTTATTATCATTAGTTATTAGTTTTATTATTATTAGTTTTCATTAATTATTATTAGTTTTAGTTAGTTATTATGTATTATTTATTATTATTAGTTATTAGTTTAATTATTGTTAGTTTTATTAATTTAATTAGTTTTATTAGTTTCATTAGTTTATTTATTAGTTTTAGTTTATTAGTTATTAATTAGTTTTTAGTTTATTATTTAGTTAGTTTTAGTTATTATTATTATTATTATTATTATTATTATTATTATTATTAGTTTTAATTATTATTTAGTTATTATTAGTTTTTATTATTAGTTAGTTATTTTAGTATTAGTTAGCATTTATTTATTATTAATTAGTTATTAGTTTATTAGTTTATTAGTTTATTAGTTATTAGGTTTAGTTTAGTTAGTTATTTATTTATTAGTTATTAGTTATTAGTATGTTATTTAGTTTTTTAGTATTAGTTTTGTTATTTAGTTATTTAGTCTTATTAGCTTTATTAGTTTTAGTTAGTTTTATTAGTTTTAGTTTAGTTTTATTAGGTTTATTATTAGTTTTACTTTTTATTATTTAGTTTTTATATTAATTAGTAGTTATTATTATTAATTATTTAGTTATTAGTTTTTATTTATTTAGTTTTTATTCATTAATTTAGTTATTAGTTATTATTTATTAATAGTTAGTTTTATTAGATTATTAGGTTATTAGTTTATTAGTTATTAGTTAGTTATTAGTTATTTATTAGTTTTTTTTATCAATTTTATTAGTTTTAGTTATTAGTTTATTAGTTTATTTATTAGGTTTTATTAGTTTAGTTTTTTAGTTATTATTATTAGTTATTATTCATTTTGAGCTATTAATTTATTTATTATTAGTTATTAGTTTATTTATTAGTTATTTACTAGTTTAGTTTTTAATTAGTTATTATTAATATTATTAGTAAGTTTAGTTAGTTTTTAGTTATTAGTTAGCTTTGATATTAGTTTATTAGTTATAGTCTTTAGTTAGTTATTATTAGTTTTATTATTTGTTATTAGTTTAGTTATTATTAGTTAGTTATTAGTTATTAGTAGTTTTTAGGTTTATTATTATTTATTAGTTATTAGTTTTGTTAGGTTTTAGTTTAGTTAGTATTTTTTAGTTAGTTTAGTTATTAGTTTAGTTATTAGTTTTTAGTTAGTTATTAATTATTATTTTAATTATTATTAGTTAGTTAGTTAATAGTTATTATTGTTAGTTTAGTTATTAGTTTATTAGTTTAATTAGTTTAGTTATTAGTAAGTTATTAGTTTAGTTATTAGATTTTATTAGTTTTATTAGTTTTTAGTTTTATTAGTGAATAATTTTATTAGTTTTAGTTAATTTTAGTTATTAGTTTAGTTAGTTTAGTTTTTATTTTTCAGTTTTAGCTATTAGTTTTAGTTATTTAGTTATTAGTTTATTAGTTTTTTTGTTTCTTTAGGGAACCCCATATAAGGAAATTTTGTTGTTACAATAAAAGGGTTACAAGATCCTTAAAAGGGGATAAACTCACGCAACTATTGTTCAAAGAACTACAAACAGCCTATAGAGTAAATCCTCTGGCTAAGTACAACCAGACATCTGAGAAAGGAAAAGAAAGAAAAAATACAAATAAAGTAAAAAAGAAAGCATTGGCCAGACATCAGCAGAAGATCTTAAGGATGAGAAAAGTCAATGCCTCCAGGAGAGCAGGAACTTGCAAAAAAATAACACAGAATCCGTAACCATGTAAAAGAAATAGTTAGCACCGTCAAGGTGATACAAGCTAGTTGAAAGTAAGACAAAAAATAATGGATATAGTTAAATATGAGGAGAAAGGCTCAGGCTCACTCACACCAAATTGGGGTAGCCACAAACATGAAGCATCCAAATTTCAAATGAAGGGTTACATCAGACGTGGTACTACCAGCCAAGGAATGGGTGAAATTATCCCAATCATCATAGCCTACAAACATGCGGATAAGCGACAACGAATGGATGAAAGTCATGTGATCTTGAATCCCTGCATACCAAAGCATAGCCACAAACACAATGAATGAGAGGTCACCACAAAACTGAGTGTCAAAGGGATGACACCACTTCTTTCTATGATAATAAACAATAGACAATGCCCAATTAACAACAAAAATCATTGCCAAAAACACCCCAAACCGATAATTACACCAATCAGAGTTACCTGCTTACCAAGCCACATCCACATACACATGAGAGAGAAGACAACATAAATCAGAATGGTAAAGTGATGGCACCACTCTTCTTTAAGATAATAACACCCAAGCAGTGGGAATAAAATGTCAGAAAGCACAACCCACAACAAACGAACTCAAAGATCATCCCAGAATGAGGAAATGCCAACAGGGTCAGCAAAATAGGAAACATCCTTCATATAAAAAACATGATACAACAATATATCTGCAGTTTTTAAAAGAGATAAGTATAGAGTGAAATAATGGATATTTCCATACAAGTCCACAATTAATAAGGATGACCACATGGCAGTAAAAGACCATAGTGTCAAGTAGAATCCATACACATTAGAAAGCCTACTAAATAGCAGAACTCGATCAAAAGAACATTCAGCTAATAGCCGAAAGAAGAGAAAAGGAAAAAGGGAAACATGCTAGAAAGTTGAAACCAAACAGTGGGGCTAAAAGGATCAGCAAAAAAATAGTTGTTAACATATACCATAAAGGCTCCACTATCAAGGTTAACCACCTAGTCGTTAATAGAAAAACAAAATATTTAGAAAACAGCCACAATAGCTCACAAAACTTATAGATTGGGAGAAGGTCAAGCACGAGCCAGCGGATCAAAATAATAGGCAGCCCAACACCATACCATGAGGGAGAAACAGATAAGAAAGATCAACATAGAGTAAAGCAACTACCAGGTAAATAGTTGGGTTTACAACAATAAGACTCGCCATTATATGATATCCAGAAAATAGGTGCAGGGAGATGCATCATAAAAACAAAATGCACATAGAATAAAATAGCATTAATAGCATAGACCCAGCTAACCCAGAGCCACAAGCAAGTCACAGCTAGCAGCTGCCTCCAACGGGAAAATAGAAGGGATAAATGGCTAAGAGCTTCTAACATAAGCTAATCCAATTTTATCAAGATTCACAAGCCCCCTTAATTGGGAAGGGATATCATCATTAGAGAACAGATTCAATGAGGAGGACTTTGCTCCCTAATTAGCGAGAAAATCAGCACAAGAGTTACCTTCCCGGTAGATATGAGAAATATGATAGTTTAGATTGGCAAGAAGTCTCCTCGTACGAATAAGTAAATAAAATGTTTCAACATTGCCATGAGCTTTTGAATTTAATACTTCAAGAAGAAGGAGAGCATCAACTTCAAACCAAATTTTTTGAAATTCTTTCTGGGTGCAAATGGAAATCCCATAGTGCAAACCATTAAGCTCAGCAAATAAAATAGAGCAGGGGTGTAGCGGAGCAGCAAAAGCATATATCACCTGTCCACTATGATCTTCTAAAATCCCCCCACAAACATAAAAGCCATTAGAAACTGAATCATCAGTGTTAACCTTAATGACATGGAAATTTGATTTCCTCTAGTATATAATCTTGTGGGAAGGTTCAATACCTGAAGAAGAAAGATTAATACCAAAGTTAAAGGCCATATATTTATATCCTTTGAAACTAGAAGAGGTAAGGACATCAGCATTATAAAGAGACCTAATTTTACATTTGGCTCTAGCAATAATGTGATGGAAGTTCATAGGGATATCACAATGTTTAACATCATTCCTTTCCCACCAAATATACCTCAGAAGAGTAGTGGCAAGAACAACTTTGACATGGCCTTTAGAGGTATTAGATAAACAAGTTTCAAGGAGTTGCATGATAAAGAATGATCCATCAAAATGGAGAGTATTAAACGTACTATCATACCGGCTCCAAACCTTAACAACAATAGGGTCATTCACAAACACATGATCTACAATTTCAATGTGAAAACAACATTGGCATTTAGAGGGAAGGTTGAAACCTTTTTTAAGGAGGGTAGCATCAATAAGAATGTAGTGCTTTAAAATATGCCAAGTTAAAATCGAGAAGGAGGTAGAGATAGAAATACTCCATATTTTAGAAAAAAACTAATGACTCTTGAGATTTACGTCTGAAAGAATGCCAAACATCCTTAAAAATAAAATCTCCAAAGGATGAATTTTTAAAGAGTATTTGGTTAGATTTATTAGGTAATGGATGGATATTAAGGAGTTTGTAAACAATCACATTTGGGACAATGGAAATTAATTGATCGACATCCCAAGTATTTTGTGTAATGAACTAATTAACCTTAAGCCTCTCCGTGGAATGAGTATTAAGCTAAGAATCAATAGAACCTTGACCCAGCCAATTATCTTGCCAAAAGAATGAGGATCCCAAGTTCACACCCCAAGAGATCAGATTTTCAGCATCCCACATGATATTACAAAGTCTTCTCCACATCGGAGAATCCCCAAGTTTGTAAGAACAAGAAAAGGATGTTTTCCTTTACAATATTTAGAAAGCATAAATTTTGACCAGTAGCTATGGTTATAAGATTCCACCACATTTTGTAAGAGAAACATTTAATGGAATATTCTAAAGATTGGCAACCTAAACTACCTTCATTCAAAGTCCCACAACAATTATGCCAACTAGCCCAATTAACTTTTTTAGAAGAAGAGGTAGAACCCCAAAAAAATTTGTTAATAAGTCTATTAATCCTTTTAATAATAGAAGTGGTAGGCACAATAGTGGAAAAAAGATAGCAAGGCAAAGAGGAAAGAGTACTTTTGATCAGGATAAGCCTAGCACTAAAGGAGAGTAAATGGAACTCCCAGGAGGAAGTTTCCTTATATATTTTTTGAATAACATCATCAAATAATAAAGATCTTTTTGTTCCTCAATATAAAAGAGTACCCAGATACTTGATTGGCAGGGTTTGATGTGCAAAGGACATAATGTTCTTAATAGCATAAATCCTAGATGATGAAATTGATGAACTAGAGATAAAAAAACTTTTTTCAAGGTTAATCTTCAGACCACTTTCCCAACCAAATAAAGTAAAGAATTTACATAACTTTTTAATATAAAGGGTAGAACCATTACAAAATATAATGAAATCATCAGCGAAGCTGAGATGGGAAATAGGAAAATCACCTCTAGTTTTGTAGTACATGTTGGGCATTTTACAAAACATCTGCTCAAGATTTCTGAAAAGGTATTCCACAACATTAATGAAAAGAGCTAGAAAGGGGGTCCCCTTTCCTTAGGCCATGGGAGGAAGAGAAAAAACCATGGACTTCACCATTAAAAAGTAAGGAAAACTAAGAGTTCTCAATACCATTCTTAATTAAAGTAATAACTTGACTTGAGAATCCAAATAGAGTCAAAATTTTATATAGGAAAGCCCAACCAATGTTATCATAAGCCTTCAAAATGTCCAACTTAAAAAGTAGGTTACCACAACGAACCCTAGTGTTTAAATCATGAATCATCTCTTGGGCTAACAGAACATTATCAGAAATAGATCGACCTTTAATAAAACCAGTTTGGTTGGGGAGATAATTTTAGGTAGCAGGATACTTAATCTTTTGGCCAAAATCTTAGAGATAAGCTTATTAAAAAAGGAATAAATGCTAATTGGCCTAAAATAGCACCAAAGTTTAGGATTTTCAATTTTCTGGATTAGAACAATGAGAAGTGCTAGAAAAATATTTGGGGAGGATACTTCCCTTGAAAAAATCCAGAATAACTTTAATCAAATCTTGTTTGATAATATACCAGCATTTTTGAAAAAAATAAGGTAGTAAAGCCATCAGGGCTAGCCACTGAATTTGTATTCATATTCTGCAAAATGTTAGCGATTTCATATTCAGAGGGTAATGAAGTAAGCATATTATTATTTTCATCAGAAATGAGATTAGGAATAATATCAGGCAAGGAGATCTCATCATAGGTCACATTTTTATTAAGGAGCTCAGTAAAAAATAAAACACTAGAATTAGTAAGCTCCTTATTATCAATACAAGGTATCAACATTAGTTTTAATTTTTTTGATGTGATTTAGAGTCTTTTTCTTTTTAACCATGGCATGGAAATATTTAGTATTTCGATTGCCATCAGATATCCATTTTGTAGAAGCTTTTTCCGCCAATAAGTCTCATCCATTTCTTGGTAACATGTTAACCTATCTTTGGCTTGAGTTAATAAGAAATTTTGGAAGGATCATTAACACTAGCATCTTCTAAAACTATAACCTCATGTTCTAACTCTTTAATGTTGGCAAAAAGTTTTTTGAAATAATGTTTGTTCCACCAATTAAGGCATTATTTGAGCCATTTTAATTTGAACCACAATCTCATCATCTTGATAATAGAGTCATCAGGATGAAGAGGTTCACCCCAATTACTAGTAACCACCTTCATAAATTTATCATCCATAAGCCATATATTTTAAAAATGGAATGAAATTTGAGAGGAGGGTTTATCCGCACTAACCTTAGCAGAGATGAGCAAGGGATAATGGTCCGATAGGGTTCTACTGAGATGCTCAACAGAGGTAGCAGGAAAAAGGTTGATCTATGGATCATTAAAAAGGATTCTATCTAATCTTTTCCACAGTCTGTGGTTATTCCAAGTGAAACGAGATCCAGTAAATCCAATATCAGTAAGATGGCAATCGAGGATCATGTTATTGAATTCCTCCATAGAAAATAGGTTAGGAGCATTGCCACCAACTTGTTCAGAAGAGGAAGAGATAATGTTAAAGTCCCCACCCACAAACCAGGGAGTATTGATAGAGGAAGAGAAATTAATAAGATCTTCCCATAGAATCCTTCTACCATTCCTATTACAAGAGGCATAGGCAAAAGACCCATAGTAACACCAATTATCATAAGTAATTTTGGCTTTAACAACCTGGAGTAAATCCTACATAACTTGCAAAACAAAGGGACTCTTCCAAAAAATCCAAATTTTATTACTTGAGTTAATAAAAATATTATCAAAACCAATCATTCTAGCAACAGGAGCAATGTTAGATGGGAGAATAAAGGGTTCCAAAATGGCCAATAAAGAAATATTATGCAAACAAACTAAATTACTAATTCTGTTTCTAACAAAGAGGGTACCAATCCCTCTTGCATTCCAAATAAGGAAAGAAACCATTTATTTTTGGGCAGAGGAGCCAGATCGAGTAACTCTAGCAAAGCTAGAAAATATTTATTTAGAAGATTTTTTTCTTATTAAAAACTATCTAAAATTTATTTTCCATGTCCACAGCATCACCGTCAGATAATGATTGATCAGGAAATTTCTTGGGAAAAGGAGGCCCATTGAGGTCACCATTGCATGCCATTTCACCTTCTTCCAAATCATTGTTAGTCAGATTAAGAATCAGGTCAATGTTAGAAGAAGAAGCAGAAGAAGTATTAGAGGCAGGAAAAACACAAATGCCTAAATCAGGGGTAGAAACTATCTTTAAATATTACACAACAACCATTCCTTCATTGATCAATTAGTTTTCCTTTATCTAAAGGTGTCAAAGAGTTTGGAATATATGCATTGGATAGAGAGTTTGCAACCAAAAGTGATGCATAACTATTATTAGTAGCATTAATGTCAATATTGTTGCAGTTTAAATGATTATTCTCATTTAGAGGGACCACATCATTATTAGCAAGTGCAACATCCTGCAAATGACCAGGAATTTCCACAACATTATTCGGCTGAGGAATAAGATGCACAAGGAAATGGCCCTCTGATTCCTGCAAAGAGATATTAGAAGCCATAACATTTTATGGTTTAATCAAAGGAGCCTTAAGAGATGGAGCTGATTTAGGAATAACAACAGGACTTTTTTTGAGATGTGGATGAACCACAAAACATTTTGAAATCCCATGCCCATGAATTTTACAATGAGAACAAAAAATAGGAAAGTTTTCAAAATCCACCTTTTGTAAATAACCATATTTCTCTGAGCCTAACCAAATTTCCTTTAGATATTTTTTTGTTATATCCAATTCAACAAGTATCTAAGCATTAGATGGCCTTGTGTTAGAAGCAGTCGCCTGATCCAATTGGAGAGGCCGACCAAACAACCCAACCATGACATAAAGGAATTTAGGACTAAAGAAATGCACACGTAAATTGGGACTGGAAATCCAGACTGGAACAATAGGAGACTCATCCTTAATGTCAAAATAAGCATCCATTTTAGCAAACGCATCTGACAATTGAAAATAAAATATGATCGCCTAGAAAAACTTGAGAATAATCCAAAGCATTTGAAAGTTAAATCAGAACACGGTGTGAATCGATCAATCCAATATAAAAAATACTAGAGCTTCAATCTATGAAAAAAGCTATAATATTCTCCATAGTAGGACGCTGCAGTGCAAATTTACCCACCAATGAAAATTCAAACAGTTTAACAAGCCTTTCAATCACAGAATCATCGCACAAAATCGCGAGTACACCCCAGAAAGAAGTAGAGATAAGGTCAAGTGACTTACCTGTGCTGTTTGTCATACCAGCAAGGACATCTTTTAATGATTTTGAAGCCAGGGAGGGATTAGAAACAGAGATCCCTGAAGGTTCAGGAAGTTTCACATCCGCAATGATGAGACTAGGTTTCCCCAAGAGGAAACAAAGGTCGTAGCCATGATCAACAAGCGCACATTCTAAAACAAAAATGAAAAAACTAAATGGGGCCGACGAGATGAAGCCACATGACGATGAGGGGAGAAAGAAATTGCCAGAGCAGGGCAACGACTAGGGCACGTGATAGGAGATTCCAAGAAGAATTATGATTTATTAATAGTTTATTAATTAGTTATTTAGTTATTTATTATTTTATTATTTAGTTTATTAGGTTTTATTAGTTATTAGTTAGTTATTTAGTTATTACTTTATTTATTAGTTTTTATTAGTTATTAGGTTTAGTTTAGTTAGTTTTATTTAGTTATTAGTTTATCATTTATTATTAGTTAGTTATTAGTTTATTAGTTATTAGTTTAGTTTTATTGTTAATTTTTATTTGTTATTAAGTTATTTATTTATTAGTTATTAGTTAGTTATTATTAGTTATTACTAGTTTAGTTTAGTTTATTTAGTTTTAGTTAGTTATTATTAGTTTACTTAGTTTTAGTTTGTTTAGGAATTAGTTTATTAATTATTTCTTAGTTAGTTTTATTTAGTTTTAATTATTAGTTTTATTATTTATTAGTTATTATTTTAGTTATTTATTTTTTAGTTTATTTTTTTATTAGGTTTCTTAGTTTAATATAGTTAGTTTTATTAGGTTTTTTTATTTTTAGTTTATTCATTTATTATTATTAATTTTATTACTTATTTTTGTTATTTAGTTATTTAGTTATTATTAGTTATTAATTTAGTTAGTTTTTATTAGTTATTAGCATAATTATTAGTTTTTGTTATTAGTTAGTTTTATTAGTTTAGTTATTGGCATATTAGTTTTAGGTTTAGTTTTAGTTAGTTATTTAGGTTTTTAGTTTCATTATTAGTTTAGTTATTAGGTTTTTATTTAATTATTAGTTATTAATTTTTAGTTATTTATTTATTAGTTATTAGTTATTGTTAGTTTAGTAAGTTGTGTTATGTACTTTTATTTTATTATAATTAGTTATTAATTATTAGTTTTATTTAGTTATTATTATTTAGTATTTATTTTATTTAGTTTTATTAGTTATTATTAATTTTAGTTACCATTATTTATTAATTAGTTTAGTTAGTTATTATTTATTTTTATTATTAATTATTATTATTAGTTTTATTAGTTTAGTTAGTTTTATTATTATTATTTTTTGAGTTAATAATTTATTAGTTATTTAGTTTATTAGTTTAGTTAGTTTGGTTATTAGTTTATTAGTTTAGTTTTTTATTTTTTGTTAACTATTATTTATTATTAGTTATTAGTTATTAGTTAGTTATTTTATTATTATTTATTATTATTATTAGTTTATTATTTAGTTTATTATATTAGTTTTATTATTTAGTTATTTAGATTAGTTAATGATTAGTTTTTTAGTTTAGTTTAGTTTTTTTATTTGTTAGTTAAGTTATTTAAGTAGTTTATTAGTATTATTAGTTATTAGTTATTATATTTTAGTTTTATTAGTTATAGTTATTTTAATTATTAGTTAGTTATTTTGGATTAGTTATTAATTATTAGTTATTAGTTATTTATGTTTAGTTGTTAGTTTAGTTTAGTTAGTTTTTTAGTTTAGTTTGTTTAGTTAGTTTATTTAGTTTTAGTTATTCTTATTTAGTTATTAGTTTATTAGTTTTATTTTATTTAGTTTATTAGTTTTATTTTTTTTTTATTTTAGTTTTTTTTATTAGTTATTTATTTAGTTAGTTAGTTATCAATTATTATTAGTTTTTTATTAGTTAGTTAATTTTACTAGTTATTTAGTTTAGTTATTATGTAGGTTTCATTATTATTTATTTAGTTATTATTAGTTTAGTTTTAGTTATCATTAGATATTATCAGTTTTTAGTTTATTAGGTTTATTATTTAGTTTATGTTTTAGCTTTTAGGTTTTATTATTTATTATTTATTAGTTTTAGTTTAGTTATTATTAGTTATTTAGTTTAGTTAGTTATTATTAGTTATTAATTATTTATTACTTATTAATTTTAGTTTTATTAGTTTATTAGTTAGGTTTTATTAATTATTAGTTTAGTTTATTTAGTTATTATTTTATTATTATTAGTTAGTTATTGTTAGTTTATTTTTTTTAGTTATTAATTTTACTTATTATTAGTTAATTATTTATTTTATTAGTTATTAGTTATTATTATTAATTTAGTTTATTTATTAGTTATTAATTAGTCATTATTATTGGTTATTTTAGTTTTATAGTTTATTATTATATTAGTTTAGTTATTATTTTATTTATATTTTATTATTATTATTATTAGTTAGTTAGTTAGTTAGTTGGTTATATTTTATTTAATTTATTATTAGAGGTTTAGTTTAATTATTAGTTAGTTTTAGTTTAGTTATTTTAGTTATTAGTTAGTTGGTAGTAGTTTTTAGTTGTTATTTTATTATTAGTTTTTTTTATTATTATTATTTTATTATTATTAGTTTTATTATTTAATTTATTAATTATTATTGCTATTAGTTAGTTATTATTATTATTATTATTAGGTTTTATTAGTTTAATTATTTATTATTATTATTATTATTATTATTATTTGTTTTTAGTTTTTATTAGTTTTATTAGTTAGTTAGTTTATTAGTTTATAAGTTTATTTAGTTATTAGTTTAGTTATTATTTATTATTTAGTTAATTATTATTAGTTTTGTTTTTAGTTAGTTATTTAGTTATTAGTTTTATTAGTTTAGTTATTAGTTATTAGTTATTTATTATTAGTTATTTATTATTAGTTATTATTAGTTATTTATTTTAGTTATTTTAGTTTTTATTATTAGTTTAGTTATTAGTTAGTTTATTATTATTTTTATTCATTTCATTATTTAGTTATTTAATTTAATTAGTTTTTAGTTATTATTAGTTATTATTAGTTTTATTAGTTATTATTAGTTTTAGTTTATTTATTAGTTATTAATTTTATTAGTTTATTTTTTTAGTTATTAATTATTATTAGTTTAGTTATTAATTTTTTTTATTTTTTTATTATTAGCTAGGCTTTTTAGTTTATTAGTTAGTTATAATAGTTAATAATTTATTATTATTAGTTTTTAGGTTTATTAGTTATTAGTTTAGTTAATTTAATTATTAGTTTAGTTTTATTAGTTTTCAATTAGTTATTTTATTTATTATTTAGTTATTATTATTAGCTTTATTTGTTTTTATTTATTTATTATTATTAGTTTTATTTATTAGCTTAGTTATTAGTTATTAGTTTTTAGTATTAGTTTGTTATTTATTTATTAATAGCTATTAATTTTATTAGTTAGTTATTAGTTTAGTTTATTAATTAGTTATTATTAGTTATATTGGTTTAGTTAGTTGTTATTATTTATTTTTATTTTTTATTAGTTTTTTAGTAAGTTTCAATAGTTATTAGTTAGTTAGTTTATTATTAGTGAGTTATTAGTTTTTTTATTAGTTAATTTAGTTATTAGTTTGTTATTAGTTATTTATTTTATTATTAATTTTTAGTTTAGTTTATTATTATTATTATGAGTTTTATTATTATTATTATTAGTTTATTAGTTTTAGGTTTATGTTTATTAGTTTTTTAATTATTAGTTTTATTAGTTTTTTAAGTTAATTAGTTAGTTATTTTATTAGTTTATTATTAGTTATTACTTAGTTAATTATTATTATTAATTTTTAAGTTTAGTTATTAGTTATTATTTTATTTAGTTTTTATTAGTTTTATTATTAGTTTATTAGTTTATTTATTATTAGTTAATTTTAGTTTTTTAGTTATTAATTTAATTAGTTTTAATAGTTAGTTTATTTATTAGTTGATTATTAGTATATTAGTTTAATATTTAAGTTTTTAGTTAGTTATTTAGTTATTAGTATTAGTTATTAGGTTAGTTATTATTAGTTTACTTAATTATTGTTTTATTATTATTAGTTATTAATTATAATTAGTTAGTTAGTTTTTTGTTTTAAGTTTAGGTTATTAGTTAGTTAGTTTTTATTAGTTTATCAGTTTATTATTTTATTAGTTTTAGTTAGTTATTTATTAGTTAGTTTGTTTTATTATTTAGTTTTATTAGTTTATTATTAATAATTTATTAGTTTATTAGTTTATTAGTTTTCAGGTTTTATTAGTTATTAGTTTTATTTTAGTTTTTAGGTTTAGTTTAGTTTTATTAGTTTTATTATTAGTTATTAGTTTTTATATATTATAAGTTTTATTAGTAATTATTATTATTATTATTATTAGTTTTTAGTTAGTTATTTAGCTAGTTATTATTTGTTAGTTATTAGTTTATTAGTTAATTTATTATTAGTTAGTTAGTTATTAGTTTACTTTTTTAGGTTTATTATTAGTTTATTATTAGTTAAGTTAGTTATTTATTTTTACTAGTTAGTTTATTAGTTTATTAGTTTTATTAGTTTTAGTTATTAGTTTAGTTTTATTAGATTTATTTAATTATTAGTTTATTAGTTTTTTTAGTTAGTTAGTTAATTAGTTTATTAGATTAGTTTATTATTAGTAAGTTTAGTTAGATATTAGTTATTAGTTTAGTTATTTAGTTAGTATTATTATTAGTTATTTACATTTTTAATTATTTAGTTAGTTTTATTATTAAGTTTATTTAGTTTTAGTTTTTATGGGTTATTTGTTTTATTGGTTTAGTTATTTAGTTTAGTTATTTATTATTAGTTTAGTTATTATTATTATTAGTTTGTTAGTTAGTTATTTACTTAGTTTTAGTTTATTAGTTTATTATTATATTACTTAGTTTTTTATTAGCTTTAATATTTATTTATTAGTTTATTATTATTAGGTTTATTAGTTAGTTTAGTTATTAATTTATTTATTAGTTATTTTAGTTATTTTAGTTTAGTTATTATTATTTTAGTTTAGTTATTATTATTTTAGTTATTAGATATTATAATTAGTTATTAGGTTAGCTTTAGTTTTGTAATTAATTATTAGTTATTTAGTTATTATTATTATTATTAGTTATTAGTTATTAGTTAGTTATTATTTATTAGTTTTATTATTCATTAATTTTATTAGTTTTTTTAGTTATTAGTTATTAATTATTATTAGTTAGTTTAGTTTAGTTATTAGTTAATTAGTTTTATTAGTTTTATTAGTTATTATTAGTTATTAGTTATTATTATTATTTAGTTATTAGTTGTTATTAGTTATTAGTTTTAGTTTATTATTATTAGTTATTCTATTACTGGCCATTATTAATTTTATTAGTTAGGTTTATTAGGTTTTAGTTAGTTTAGTTATTTATTAGTTTTTATTATTAGTTATTAGTTTAGTTATTTAGTTAATATTATTAGTTTAGTTATTAAGTTTATTAATTATTTAGTTAGTTTTATTATTAAGTTTATTTTTTAGTTATTAGTTTTTTATGGGTTATTTGTTTTATTGGTTTAGTTATTTAGTTTAGTTATTTATTATTAGTTTAGTTAGTTATTTTATTAGTTATTAGTTAGTTATTTAGTTTAGTTTTTAGTTTGGTTATTAGTTTTAGTTATTAGTTATTATTTACTAGTTAGTTTTTATTAGCTTTAATATTTATTTATTTATTAGTTTATTATTATTAGGTTTATTAGTTAGTTTAGTTATTACTTTATTTATTAGTTAGTTTAGTTATTTTAGTTATTAGATATTATAATTAATTATTAGGTTAGTTTTAGTTTTGTAATTAATTATTAGTTATTTAGTCATTATTATTATTCTTATTAGTTATTATTAGTTATTAGTTAGTTTTTATTTATTATTATTGTTGCTTTTTATTATGTATTTTTTATTAGTTTTTTTATATTATTTATTATTATTAGTTAGTTTAGTTTAGTTATTAGTTAATTAGTTTAGTGATTAGTTTAGTTTTAGTTTTTAGTTATTATTATTTAGTTATTATTAGTTATTACTAATTACTGTTATTATTAGTTATTATTAGTTATTAATTTTTATTAGTTATTAGGTTTAACTATTAGGTTTATTTAATTAGCTTTCTTAGTTTTTTAGTTTATTAGGCTTTATTTATTAGCTAGTTATTAATTATTAGTTTAGTTTTAGTTTTTAGTTATTATTATTTAGTTATTATTAGTTATTAGTTAGTTATTACTAGTTATTATTAGTTATTATTAGTTATTAATTTTTATTAGTTATTAGGTTTAGCTATTAGGTTTATTTAGTTAATTTTATTAGTTTTTTTAGTTTGTTAGGCTTTATTTATTATCTAGTTATTAATTATTAGTTTTAGGAGTTTGTATTAGTTATTAGTTTTATTATTAATTTAGTTATTATTTAGTTAGGTTTAGTTTAGTTATTATTAGTTAGTTATTTAGTTTTTTATTATTATTTTATTATTATTATTAGTTATTAGTTATTATTTTAATTATTAATTATTAGTTATTTATCAGTGATTTTTGTTTAGATTGGTGTTTTATTAGGATTTTTATTTATTATTAGTTATTATTAGTTTTATTAGTTTATTATTAGTTTATTTATTATTAGTATAATAGTTTAGTTAGTTATTAGTTAGGTTTATTAGTTATTAGTTTATGTAGTTTTATTAGTTATTAGTTTAGTTTTTATTTTAGTTATTAGTTATTGTTATTTGGTTTATTAATTTATTTTCATTAGTTATATTTATTTTTAGTTAGTTATTAGTTATTATAAGATTTACTAGTTATTAGGTTATTATTAGTTATTATTTGTTAGTTTTATTAGTTTTTATTAGTTATTAGTTTTTTAGTTTTTTAGTTTTATTTACTGCTTAATTATTAGTTTAGTTATTATTTAGTTTTATTTTTATTTTTAGTTTAGTTATTAGTTAGTTTAGTTTTATTATTACTTATTAGTTAGTTTATTTTTTTTATTTTAGTTATTTTAGTTATTAGTTTATTAGTTTAGTTTAGTTTTTTAGTTTTATTAGTTAGCTTATTAGTTTAGTTTTATTATTTAGTTAGTTTTTAGTTTTATTAGTTATTAGTTTAGTTATTTCTTTAGTTATTAGTTATTAATTTATTATTTGTTTAGTTATTTAGTTATTATAGTTTTATTAGTTATTTATTAGTTAGTTTAGTTATTAGTTTATTAGTTATTTTTTTATTATTATTAGTTTTTAGTTAGTTATTATTATTATCAGTTATTAGTTTTATTAGTTTTTTAGTTTTTAATTATTAGTTATTATTATTAGTTATTTACTTTAGGTTATTTTTATTTATTAGTTATTAGTTTTAGTATTAATTATTAATCTATTAGTTATTAGTTTAGTTATTAGTTTAGTTATTTATTATTAGTTATTAGTTTAGTTATTAGTTTTAGTTAGTTATTTTATTATTATTTAGTTATTTAGTTTGTTAGTTTATTATTTAATAGTTAGTTAGTTTTATTAATTTAGTTAGTTTGCTATTATTTAATTATTAGTTTATTAGTTATATTTTAGTTTATTAGTTATTAGTTGTTTGTTATTACTTATAGTTTTTAGTTTAGATTTATTATTAGTTTTATTAATAGTTTTATTATTATTGGTTGTAAGTTATAGTTAATTAGTTATTTTATTTAGTTTAGTTTATTTTATTATTTTTTTAATTATTAATTAGTTATTAGTTATTTTAATTAGTTTATTATTTTATTAGTTTATTAGTTTATATTAGTTATTATTAATTAGTTTTAGTTTAGTTTTATTAGTTTTAGTTAGTTAGTTTTATTATTATTATAGTTATTAGTTAATTTAGTTATTAGTTTTTAGTTAGTTAGTTAATTTAGTTTTTTAGTTTTTATTTAGTTTACTTATTATTAGTTAGGTTTTATTTTTATTAATAGTTTATTAGTTTAGTTTATTTAATTTTAGTTAGTTTATTAGTTTTTAGGTTATTTATTATTTTATTAGTTTTTAGTTTATTAGTTAGTTATTATTCGTTTAGTTTTATTATGTTATTTTAGTTAGTTTATTATTACTAGTTTTAGTTATTTTTCTAGTTTAGTTATTTAATTATTATTTTAGTTTTAATTATTAGTTTTCTTGGTTTTATTAGTTTACTTTTTTATTATTAGTTAGTTAGTTTAGCTATTTTTTATTTTAGTTATTAGTTTAGTTATAAGTTATTATTAGTTAGTAATTTATTATTAGTTTTAGTTTCTTAATTATTTGTTTTTTTAGTTATTAATTTAATTATTAGTTCAATTTTTAGTTAGTTATTATTTAGTTATTATTAGTTTTGTTTTGTTATTTGCTATTAGTTTTATAAGTTATTTATTTGTTAGTTAGTTATTAGTTATTAGTTTATTATTAGTTATTATTTAGTTATTATTATTTATTAATTTCTTATTAGATATTAATTATTAATATAGTTAGTTTTTAATTATTATTATTTATTAGTTTTTGTTATTAGTTATTAGTTTAGTTATTTAGCTAGTTTTATTAATTTAGTTATTTAGTTTATTAGTTATTTAGTTAGTTTTATTTTTCAGTTTATTTTTTTACTTATTGATTTTTATTAATTATTTGTTTTATTATTTTATTTATTTAGTTTAGTTATTTATTATTAGTTTAGTTAGTTATTTTATTAGTTTTTAGTTATTAGTTATTTTGTTTAGTTATTAGTTTAGTTAATTTAATAGTTAGTTTAGTTATTAGTTATTACTTATTAGTTAGTTTTTATTAGTTTTAATATTTATTTTTTATTTATTAGTTTATTATTATTAGGTTTTTTAGTTAGTTTAGTTATTAGTTTATTTATTATATTAGTTATTTTAGTTTAGTTATTAGTTTTGGTTATTATTATTTTAATTATTAGTTATTATTATTAGTTATTAGGTTAGTTTTACTTTCGTTATTACTTATTAGTTATTTAGTTATTAGTTTGTTATTATTTATTAGTTTTATTATTATTTAGTTTTATTAGTTTTGGTTATTATTATTATTAGTTATTATAAGTTAGTTTAGTTTAATTATTGATTAATTAGTTTAGTGATTAGTTTTATTTGTTTTATTAGTTATTAGTTTAGTTTTAGTTTTTAGTTATTGTTATTTAGTTATTATTAATTATTAGTTAGTTATTACTAGTTATTATTAGTTATTATTAGTTATAATTAGTTATTAGTTTTTATTAGTTATTAGATTTAGTTATTAGGTTTATTTAGTTAGTTTTATTAGTTATTTAGTTTTGTTAGTTATTTAGTTTTGTTAGTTTTTTAGTTTATTCGGCTTTATTTATCAGTTAGTTATTAGTTATTAGTTTTACTAGTTTTCATTAGCTATTAGTTTTATTATAAGTTTAATTATTTAGTTATTATTTAGTTTGTTATTATTTACTTATTTTAGGTTTAGTTTAGTTATTATTAGTTAGTTATTTAATTATTATTATTATTATTATTATTATTATTAGTATAGTATTAGTTATTATTATTATTAGTTATTATTTTAGTTATTAGTTATTAGTTATTTATTTGTTTTATTAGTTTTATTAGGTCTTTTTAGTTATTATTAGTTTTATTATTTTATTATTAGTTTAGTAGTTTATTAGTTTAGTTATTAGCTTAGTTAGTTATTAGTTAGGTTTATTAATTATTAATTTATTTAGTTTTATTAATTTTTAGTTTAGTTTTTATTTTAGTTAATAGTTATTAGTTATTTAGTTTATTAATTTATTTTAGTTAGTTCTATTTATTTTATTAGTTTATTTTTTATTAGTTTATTTTAGTTTAGTTTTTATTTTAGTTATTAGTTATTATTATTATTTATTTATTAATATTTTAATAGTTATTAGTTTATTAGTTTGTTAATTTTATAGTTATTATTAGTTATTATTTAGTTTTTTTTAGTTTTAGTTTAGTTATTAGTTATTAGTTAGTTTTGTTTTATTATTAGTTATTAGTTAGTTTAGTTTTTTTAGTTATTTTTGTTATTAGTTATTAGTTTATTAGTTTATTAGTTTAGTTTTATTAGTTAATTAGTTTTTAGTTTTATTAGTTATTAGTCTAGTTATATATTTAGTTATTAGTTATTAGTTTATTATTTATTTAATTATTTAGTTATTATAGTTTTATTAGTTATTTATTAGTTACTTTAGTTATTAGTTATTAGTTTATTAGTTTATTAGTTATTAGTTTATTAGTTTATAATTAGTTTTATTATTTATTTATTATTATTAATAGTTTTAGTTAGTTATTAGTTATTATTATTATTATTAATATTAGTTATTAGTTTTATTAGTTTAGTTATTTTTTAGTTTTTTAGTTAGCTATTAGTTTTTATTAGTTATTAGATAGTTAGTTTATTATTTTTATTATTTAGTTAGTTTATTACTTATATTATTAGTTATTAGTTTAGTTATTAGTTATTAGTTTTATTTTGTTATTATTATTAGTTTTTAGTTTAGTTTTATTTAGCTATTATTAGTTTTTAGTTTTATATTAGTTATTATTTGTTATTAGTTTAGTTATAGTTTATTTATTTGTTATTGATTTAGTTTAATTATTTTAGTTTTATTATTTAGTTTTTAGGTTTTAGTTTAGTTAGTTATTAGTTTATTTATTAGTTTTATTATTGGTTCTTAGTTTATTGTTAGTTTTAGTTATAATTATTATTTTTAGTTTAGGTTTAGGTATTAGTTTTATTATTAGTTTTAGTTTACTAGTTAGGTTTATTAGTTAGTTAATAGTTTATGTAGTTTTTAGTTTTATTAGTTAATTTATTTTTATTATTATTATTATTTATTATTAGTTTTTAAGTTTTAATTTATTATTATTAGTTTAGTTATTTATTTTGTTTTATTATTATTAGTTAAGTTATTATTTTAGTTATTAGTTTATTATTATTATTATTATTAGTTTAGGTTATTATTAGTTTTATTAGTTTTAGTGGTTTTATTATTATTATTAGTAATATTATTACTAGTTTATTTTATTGTTTTAATTAGTTATTTAGTTATTTAGTTATTAATTTAGTTTATTATTATTAGTTTAGTTTTATTAGTTATTAATTATATTATTATTAGTTATTAATAGTTTTATTAATTATTAGTTTAGTTATTAGGCTTTTATTAATTTGTTAGTTTAATAGTTTAGTTTTTAGTTATTATTTGGTTTCATTTTTATTATTTAGTTATTAGTTTATTAGTTTAATTATTATTAGTTTTAGTTTTTACATTATTATTAGTTTTATTATTAGCTATTATTTATTATTAGTTAATTAGTTATTATTATTATTTATTGTTTATTTAGTTATTAGTTTTAGTTATTAGTTATTAGTTTTTAGTTTATTAGGTTAGTTATTATTTAGTTTTATTTGTTATTATTATTAGGTTTTGTTAGTTATTTATTATTAGTTATTAGTTTACTTTTTATTAATTATTATTATTAGTATATTATTTTATTTAGTTTTTATTCAATCATTATTAGTTTAGTTATTTTTAGTTAATAGTTATTAGTTTTGTTTAGTTTTTAGTTTTATTAATTTTTATTAGTTATTAGGTTTTATTAGTTTTTAGTTTAGTTAGTTATTTAGTTTTTTATTAGTTATTATTAGTTATTAGTTATTATTTTAGTTTTAGTTAGTTATTAGTTTTAGTTTATTATTAATTTTAGTTTTATTATTAGTTATTAGTTTAGTTTATTTTATTTTAGTTATTATTAGTTTATTTATTTTATTATTAGTTTTATTTTATTATTAATTTATTAGTTTAGTTATTTAGTTAAGTTATTCTAATATTTTATTAGTTTATGAATTTATTAGTTTTTAGTTAATAGTTATTATTATTAGTTATTTAGTTTAGGTTATTATTAATTTATTAGTTTTTTGTTATTAATTATTGTTATTGGTTTATTAGTTTTTTATTTTTTTTTTATTTAGTTATTTTACTTATTATTGGTTATTAGTTGGTTTATTAGTTTTAGTTATTATTTTATTGTTTATTATTTACTTTTATTAGTTTATTATTTAATAGTTAGGTAATTTTATTAGTTTAGTTAGTTAATTATTATTTAGTTATTAGTTATTAGTTTATTAGTTTATTAGTTATTTTATTAGTTAGTTTTATTAATTTAGTTTAGTTTATTAGTTATTAGTTGTTAATTATTAGTTATAATTTTTAGTTTAGTTTTATTATTAGTTTGATTATTAGTTTAGTTAGTTAGTTAGTTTAATTTATTAGTTTTTATTAGTTTATTATTATTATTATCTAGTTTATTATATTATTTTTAGTTTATTTATTAGTTATAATTAATTTAGTTTATTAGTTATTAATTAGTTATTATTAGTAAGTTTTAGTTTGTTTATTAGTTTTAGTTACTATTTTATTATTATTATTAGTTATTAGTTTAGTTTATTAGTTTTTATTGTTAGTAGTTAGTTTTCATTTAATTTAGTTATTATTAGTTAGGTTTTATAATTATTAGTAGTTTATTAATTATTAGTTATTAGTTTATTTATTTAATTTATTTAGTTTTTAGTTATTAGTTTATTAGTTTAGTTATTAATTATTAGTTTATTATTAGTTAGTTTTATTATTAGTTAGTTATGTAGTTAGTTATTAGTTTTTTGGTTATTAGTTAGTTATTTAGTTAGTTTTAGTTTTTAGTTTTTAGTTTTATTATTTAGTTATTAATTATTATTAATTATTTTAGTTTTATTAGTTTAGTTTATTTATTATTAGTTTATTTAGTTTTAGTTAGTTTATTAGTTAATAAAACTAAAATAAATAATAACTAAAACTAAATAACTAATAAATAAACCTAAAAACTAATAAACAAAAACTAATAAAACTATAAATCCAAAACAGTAATAAACTAAATAAACTAATAATAAAAATTAAACTAATAAACTAATAAACTAATAACTAAACTAAAAAAACTAATAAACTAAAAACCTAAACTAATAACTAAACTAATAACTAACTAATAAAATAATAAATAAACTAAACCTAATAATAATATTTCAAAACTAATAATGATTAAAATAATAACTGACTAAAAACTAATTAATAAAAACTAATGAACTAACTTAAAATAATAATAACTAACTAATAAACTTAAAAATAAACTAATAACTAAATTAACTAACTAATAATAATAATTAAAAAACTACTAAACTAACTAAAACTAACTAACTAACTAAACCTAAAACTAATAAAATAATAACAAACAAATAAATTATCAACTAAACTAATAAAACTAATAAACTAATAATTAAACTAATAACTAATAATAACTAAAACTAAATAACTAAACTAATAACAAAATAATAACCTAAACTAACTAAAAACTAATAAACTAAAACTAATAACTAATAAAAACTAAATAAAAAAACTAATAAACTAAAAAACCTAATAATTAAAAACCTACACCTAATAATAACTAATAACTAAACTAATCACTAAACTGAATAACTAAACTAATAAAACTAAACTAATAATAACTAAAAATTGATAACTAAGTAAATAATAAAAAATGAATAACTAATAACTAATAACTAAAATACTAATAATAATAAACTAATAAAATTAATAGCTAACTAATAACTAAAACTAAATAAATTATTAGTTATTAGTTCAGTTATTTTATTAGTTATTATCATTGGTTTATTTTTTTAGTTATTATTAGCTAGTTTTTAGTTTATTATTGGTTAGTTTTCTAGTTTTAATTATTATTAGTTAGTTTTATTAGTTATTAGTTTAGTTATTTTATTATTTTTTTAGTTATTAGTTATTTTATTATTAATTTTAGTTAGTTTTTATTATTAGTTATTATTAGTTTATTATATTTTTAGTTATTATAGCTTTATTAGTTTATTAGTTAGTTAGTTATTTAGTTATAATTATTATTAGTTTATTTTTATTATTAGTTATTAGGTTTATTAGTTTTAGTTTAGTGTAGTTTTTAGTTTATTACTTTATTAATTATTTAGTTATTAGTTTTATTAGTTAGTTTATTTAGTTATTAATTTTAATTGGTTAGTTGGTTTTATTAGTTTTATTTTAGTTATTAGTTTTAATTTTAGTTAGTTTTATTAGTTTTATTTAGTTATTAGTTATTAGTTTAGGTTTTATTAGTTAGTTTTTAGTTTATTAGTTTATTATTATTACTTTTATTTTTATTAGTTAATTAGTTATTATTATTATTTTGTTAGTTTTAGCTTTATTATTATTAGTTAGTTTAGTAGTTATTAGTTTAGTTTCTCATTATTATTATTATTATTAGGGTTTTTAGTTTTAATAGTTTATTAATTAGTTAGTTTTACTTTTTAGTTTAGTTTTTATTATTTTAGTTATTAGTTATTAATTAGTTATTATTTGTTATTAGTTATTATTAGTTTAGTTTAATTATTTATTAAGTAATTATTATTAGTTTTATTAGTTTAGTTAGTTATTTTAGTTTTATTAGTTATTACTTTGGTTATTATTTATTTTAGTTTATTAGTTAGTTATTTTATCAGGTAGTCATTAGTTAAGGTTTAGTTATTTGTTTATTAGTTTTATTAGTTTTATTAGTTTATTAATTTATTAGTTTTAGTTTAGTTATTAGTTTATTATTTTATTTAGTTTAGTTTATTTTATTAGTTATTATTAGTTTATTAGTTAATTAGTTATTATTATTAGAGTTATTTATTATTATTATTATCAATTAGTTTATTAGTTAGTTATTAATTAGTTATTAGTCTTAGTTATTATTTTTTAGTTTATTAGTTTATTTAGCTTAGTTATTAGTTAGTTAGTTTATTATTATCAATTTTAGGTTTAGTTATAGTTTACTTAGTTTTTTAGGCTTATCAATTTTAGTTAGTTAGTTTTTTATTTTATTAGTTATAAGTTTAGTTTTTTTTAGTTTTATTAGTTTTAGTTAGTTATCAGTTTATTAGTTTTAATTATTTTATTTATTTAGTTTTAGTTATTATTAGTTTAGTTATTATTATTATTAGTTATTATCTTTAGTTAGTTATTAGTTAGTTAGGTTATTTATTAGTTAGTTAGTTTATTATCAATTATTAGTTATTATTATTATTATTTAGTTTTAGTTAGTTTTATTAGATAATTAGTTAGTTAGTTAGTAGGTTTAGTTTTATTAATTTAGTTATTTAGTATTTTAGTTTTATTAGTTTATTAGTTTTTATTAGTTATTAGTTTTAGTTATTAGTTAGTTAGTTTAGTTGGTTATTATTCAGTTATTATTTATTTATTATTACTTATTAGTTTTATTAGTTTAGTTTATTATTTATTAACTTTAGGTTTTAGTTTTTAGTTACTTATTATTTGTTAGTTATTTAGTTATTAGTTTATTAGTTAGTTTAGTTATTAGTTAGTTATTAGTTTATTAGTTTTATTAGTTTTTAGTTTAGTTAGGCTATTAGTCAATTTTGGTTATTAGGTTTTTAGTTATTAGTTATTATTTTAATTAATTATTAGTTTTATTATTATTATTATTAGCTATTAGTTATTATTTTAGTTAATTATTAGTTTTACTATTATTATTAGTTAGGTTATTATTATTAGTTTTAGTTATTAGTTTTATTAGTTAGTTTAGTTATTAATTATTAGTTTTAGTTATTAGGTTTAGTTATTAGTTTAATTTTTTATTAGTTATTAGTTTAATTTTATTATTAGTTTTAGTTATTTTAATTAGGTTTAGTTTTATTTATTAGTTAGTTTATAGTTATTTATTAGTTATTATTTATTAGTTATTAATTAATTAATTATTATTTTATTATTAGTTATTAGTTAGGTTTTTATTAGTTTAGTTTTAGTTTAGTTTTTATTTTTGATTTTATCAATTAGTTTTATGTTTATTAGTTTAGTTATTTTGTTTATTATTATTAGTTTTTAGTTTTAGGTATCATTTATTATTATTATTATTATTTTATTAGTTTTATTAGGTTTTGGTTTTAGTTTAGGTTTTAGTTAGTTATTAATTTTATTTATTATTTAGTTATTAATTTAGTTTTTATTAGTTATTAGTTTAATTACTAGTTATTATTATTGGTTAGTTATTATTAGTTTTTAGTTATTAGTTTAGTTATTATCTGTTATTTTTTTTTGTTATTATTCAGTTATTATTATTATTAGTTTGTTAGTTTAGTTATTTATTATGTTATTGTTAGTTTGTTATTATTATTTATTAGTTATTAGTTATTAATTTAGTTATTATTTAGTTTTTAGTTAGTTATTAGTTATTTAGTTATTTAGTTTTTATTAGTTTATTAGTTTAGTTATTTAGTTTTTAGTATTATTAGTTATTAGTTTTGTTATTAGCTAGTTATTATTAGTTTATTAGTTTTACTTAGTTATTATTAGTTAGTTAGTTTTTATTTATTATTTTTAGTTATTAGTTATTATTTTATTAGTTTATTATTATTAGTTATTAGTTTAGTTATTTAGTTATTAATTATTAATTATTATTTGTTTAGTTATTATTATTATTAGTTTTATTATAAGTTATTAATTTTTTTAGTTATTAGTTTAGTTATTATTAGTTAGTTAGTTATTGGTTATTAGTTTTTAGTTAGTTAGTTATTATTTTAGTTACTATTAATTAGTTATTAATTTTTAGTTAGTTAGTTTATTAATTAGTTAATTTAGTTAGTTATTAGTTTTGTTTTTTAGGTTATTTAGTTATTTAGTTTTATTATTAGTTTAGTTAATAGGCTTTTATTTAGTTATTAGTTATTAACTTTTAGTTATTAGTTTATTAGTTATTAATTATTATTAGGTTTAGTTATTAGTTTTATTAGTTAGTTTTAGTTATTTATTTATTTTTTATTTATTATACTTATTTATTATTATTTATTTTATTAGTTATTATTATTAGTTTTAGTTTATTAGGTATATTTGTTATTATTATGAGTTATTAGTTTTATTATTAGTTTATTAATTATTAGTTATTTTATTATTAGTCTTTAATTATTGTTTTGTTAGTTTTATTGGTTTAGTTTTATTATTATTAGTTAGTTGGTTAATAGTTTATTAGTTATTTATTTTATTAGTTTTTATTATTGGCTTTTATTTATGTTTATTAGTTTATTCATTTAGTTTATTAGTTATTATTAGTTATTATTAGTTATTAGTTTTAGTTATTAATTTTTAGTTTAGTTAATTTAATTAGTTATTATTTATTATCATTATTAGTTTAGTTATTAGTTTAGTTCATTATTATTAGTTTTATTAGTTATATTTTAGTTTAGTTGGTTATTAGTTTTTTAGTTAGTTGGTTATGTTATTACTAGTTATTAGTTAGTTAGTTTATTAGTTTATAAGTTTAGTTATGAGTTATTAGTTAGTTTATTAGTTTTAGTTAATTTATTTATTAGTTAGTTATTAGTTATTTATGTTTAATTATTAGTTTAGTTTAGTTAGTTTTTATATTTAGTTTGTTTAGTTAGTTTATTTCGTTTTAACTATTATTATTTAGTTATTAATTTATTCATTTTATTATCTTTATTAGTTCAAATTTTATTAGTTTTATTAGTTTTAGTTTTTAGTTTTATTTAGTTTTTATTAGTTATTTATTTAGTTATTTATTTTGTTAGTTAGATATTAGTTTTTTATTAGTTAGTTAGTTTTATTAGTTAGTTAGTTTTGTTATTATTTAGGTTTTATTATTAGTTATTAAGTTATTATTAGTTTAGTTTTAGTTATTATTAATTATTACTAGTTTTTAGTTTATTAGGTTTATTTTTTTTTTATTTTATAGTTTTTAGGTTTTATTATTTACTAATTATTAGTTTAGTTATTATTATTAGTTTTAGTTTAGTTGTTATTAGTTATTTAGTTTATTTTAGTTATTACTAGTTATTAGTTATTTATTAGTTATTAATTTTAGCTAGTTTATTAGTAATTTATTAGTTTTTTTAGTTCTTTAGTTATTTATTTATTAGTTGGTTATTTTATTAGTTATTAGGTTTAGTGATTAGTTTTATTAGTTTATTATTATTAGTTATTAGTTATTAGTTTTAGTTTTTAGTTTATTAGTTTTATTTAGTTATTAGTTAGTTTTTAGTTTTAGGTTTTTATTATTTAGTTATTATTTATTACTTAGTTAGTTTATTATTATTAGTTTGATTAGTTAGATTTTATTAGTTATTAGTTTATTAATTTATTAGTTTTTATTAGTTTTATTAATCTTATTAGTTAGTTTATTATTTAGTTTTTTTGGTTTATTATTATTATTATTATTATTATTATTTAGTTATTAAGTTTTTAGTTAGTTATTATTAGTTATTAATTTTAATTTATTAGTTATTTAGGTTTTATTAGTTATTAGTTATTATTAGTTAGTTTTAGTTTTAGGTTTTTTAGTTATTAATTTTTTATTATTTAGTTTATTTAGTTTTAATTTTTAGTTTTTATTAGTTTTATTTAGTTATTAGGTTTTTTAGTTTATTGTATTTATTATTTTATTATTATTATTATTAGTAGTTTAATAGTTTTTATTTTATTAGTTAGTTTAGTTTATTATTAGGTTTAATTTTTATTAGTTTATTAATTATTATTTTTTTAGTTTGATTAGTTTAGTTTATTATTTTATTTATTATTATTTATTAATAATTATTTTTTATTATTATTATTATTATTTTTATTATTAGTTATTTATGAGTTTTATTGGATTAGTTAGTTTTAGTTTATTATTAGTTGTTATTAGTTTATTTTATTATTAGTTATTAGTTTATTATTATTATTATTAGTTATTAATTTATTAGTTTAGGTTTTTAGTTTTTATTAGTTATTATTATTATTATTATTATTATTATTATTATTATTAATTAATGTTTTAGTTTATCATTAGTTAGTTAGCTATTAGTTAGTTTTTAGGTTAATTTTTTATTTATTATTACATTTATTATTTATAAGTTTTTTAGGTTTTAGTTGTAGTTTTTAGTTTATTAGTTTATTATTATTAAGTTTTTAGTTATTATTATTTGGTTATTATTATTATTTTTAGTTATTAGTTATTATTAGTTATTATTAGTTATGTTATTAGTTTATTATTAATTATAATTAGTTTTATTATTAGTTATTATTAGTTGGTTTATTTAGTTAGTTTATTATTTTACAAATTATTATTAGTTTAATTAATTATTATTACTTAGTTATTATTATTTAGTTATTAGGTTTTAGGGTTATTAGTTAATTATTATTATTAGTTAAGTTATTAGTTTATTATAGTTATTAGTTATTTTTTTATTATTATAGTTATAGTTATTGGTTTTGGTTATTGGTTAAATATTATTATTTTAATTAGTTAGTTATCATAATTATTATTGTTATTATTAAGTTTTTTTTATCAATTATTAGTTATTAGTTTTTATTTTATTAGTTATTAGTTTATTAGTTTTTTTAGTTGTTATTAGTTTATTAATTATTATTATATTTAGTATTAGTTGGTTATTATTAGTTATTTATTTAGTATATATATATTAGTTTATTTTATTATTATTTTTATTATTAGTTAGTTATTAGTTTTTAGTTTTTAGTTTAGTTATTATTTATTTTTTATTTATTATTATTTTATTAGTTTTAGTTATTATTATTATTATTGTTGTTATTTAGTTTATTAGGATAGTTATTAGTTTTTTTTATTATTATTAGGTTTTATTTTATTATTTATTATAGTTTTATAGTTTATTAGTTTATTAGTTTATTATTATTTTTAGTTTAGTTTTTATTAGTTATTTAGTTTATTGCTAGTAATTAGTTATTATTATAAGTTAGTTAGTTAGTTTAATTATTAGTTATTTATTTAGATAATTATTATTAGGTTTAGGTTAAGATTTAATTATTAGTTAGTTTTAGTTTAGTTATTTAGTTATTATTTAGTTAGTTTTGTTAGTTTTTTTAGTTATTATAATTATTAGTTAGTTATTATTAGTTTACTTTATTATTATTTTATTAATTTAGTTTTATTAGTTTATTAGTTATTAGATTTTATTAGTTTAGTTATTTATTATTATTTTTATTATTCTTAATATTATTTTTATTATTATTAGTTTTTAGTTTTTGTTAGTTTTATTAGTTAGTTAGTTAGTTTACTAGTTTATTAGTTTAATTAGTTATTAGTTAAATTATTATTTTATTATTTAGTTTGTTATTATTAGTTTTATTAGTTTATTTATTAGTTATTAGTTGGTTATTATTAGTTATTTAGTTTAGTTGTTTAGTTATTATTATAAGTTTAGTTATTAGTTAGTTTTTTATTTTTTATTATTTAGTTATTTAGTCTTTTAGTTTAATTAGTTTTTAGCTATTATTTATTTATTTTATTAGTTTTATTAATTATTATTGGTTAGTTTTATTTTTATTTATTTTTAATTTTATTAGTCTAGTTTTTTAGTTATTAGTTATTATTAGTTTAGTTATTATTAATTTAGTTATCAGTTTATTAGTTATTACTTTTTTAATTTTTTTAGTTATTAGTTTTTATTATTAGTTAGTTTTTTTAGTTTATTACTTAATTATTATTATTATTAGTTTATTATTATTTTTTAGGTTTATTGGTTATTAGTTTAGTTTTATTAGCTTTTAGTTAGTTATTTAGTTTATTATTTAGTTATTATTATTAATTTTATTAGTTATTAGTTATTATATTAGTTATTAGTTTATTAGTTATTTTTATTTATAGTTTTTGATACTAGTTTTAGTTATTATTATTAGTTAGTTATTAGTTAGTTTTATTATGAATTATTTATTTATTAGTTTATTAGTTTAGTTACTAGGTTTTATTAGTTATTTAATTTAGTTATTTTTATAAGTTATTAGTTTATTATTTTTTTGTTTATTAAGTTTATTACTAATATTTATTAGTTAATTAGTTATTATTATTTTAGTTTTAATTAGTTATTTATTTATTTAGTAGTTATTAAGTTAGTTATTATTATTAGTTAGTTATTAGTTTATTAGTTTATTATTAGTTCGTTATTAGTTTTCTTGGTTAGTTATTAGTTATTAGTTAGTTAGTTAGTTATTATTAGTTAGTGTTTATTGCAAGTTTTTATTTTTTATTATTTTTTTAGTTAGTTAATTATTAGTTAGTTATTAGTTTATTAGTTTAGGTTATTAGTTTTAGTTTAGTTATTAGTTATTAGTTATTTATTATTAGTTATTAGTTAGTTATTATTATTAGTTTTATTATTATTATTATTAGTTTATTAGTTTTATGTTTAGTTTACTTTTTATTATTTTTATTAGTTTTTTATTATTATATTTTTTTAGTTTTATTAGTTAGTTATTATTATTTATTATTAGTTTAGTTATTTTATTAGTTTATTATTTAGTTATTAGTTAGTTATTATTATTAGTTTTTTTAGTTTAATTATTAGTTTTTAATTTTTATGAGTTTTTATTAATTTTATTATTAGATTATTAGTTTAATTAATATTAGTTAGTTTTAGTTTATTAGTTACTAGGTTTAGTTATTAGTTTAGTTAGTCTTATGAGTTAGTTTATTATTAGTTTATTAGATTACTATTGTAGTTTTTAGTTATTTATTTAGTTATTATTTTAGTTATTAGGTTAGATATTATTAGTTTAGTTATTTATTAGTTTATAATTTTAGTTATTAGTTTAGGTTATTAGTTAGATTATTTTTATTAGTTTATTAGTTTATTAATAGTTTTTGTTAGTTTTTTATTAGTTAGTTAGGTTTATTAGTTAGTTTTATTAGTTTATTATTATTAGTTTATTTGTTTTTTAGGTTTTATTAGTTATTAGTTTTATTTTAGTTATTTGGTTTTAGTTTATTAGTTTAGGTTTAATTTTAGTTTTATTTAGTTTTATTATTAGTTATTTAGTTATTTTTTAGTTTTATTAGTTTTATTAGTTATTATTTATTTATTAGTTTAGTCATAATTATTTAATTATTATTATTATTATTAGTTTTTAGTTAGTTATTTAGTTAGTTATTTTTTGTTAATTATTATTTTATTAGTTTAGTTATTATTAGTTAGTTAGATATTAGTTTATTAGGTTATTCGTTTAGCTTTTTAGGTTTATTATAAGTTTATAATTAGTTCAAATAGTTATTAGTTTTTATTAATTAGTTAAATAGTTATTAGTTTAGTTATTTTTTAGTTTATTAGTTTATTAGTTTTATTAGTTTTAGTTATTAGTTTAGTTTTATTAATTTTATTAGTTTTATTTAGTTATTAGTTTATTAGTTTCTTTTAGTTAGTTACTTTATTAGTTCATTAGTTTAGTTTATTATTAGTTAGTTTAATTAACTATTAGTTATTAGGTTTAATGATTATTAGTTAGTTATTGAATTAGTTTTTAAGTTTAGTTATTAGGTTTAGCTTAGTTATTAGCTATTATTATTATTATTATTATTATTATTATTATTATTATTATTATTAGTTTTATTGAGCTAGTTATTAGTTAGTTTATTTAGTTATTAGTTATTAGTTTTGGTTTTTTTAGTTTAGTTAGTTATTAGTTAGTTATTTTAGTTTTAGTTTTTAGTTATTAGTTAGTTAGTTTTTCATGTTTGTTAGTTAGGTTATTTTATTAGTTAGTTTTATTAGTTTTAGTTAATTTTATTAGGTTATTAGGTTTAGTTATTAGTTTATTAGTTATTAGTTTAGTTTAGTTATTATATTAGTATATTAGTTTTTATTTGTTAGTTATTAGTTAATTAGTTTAGTTTTTAGGTTTAATTTAGTTATTTATTATTAGTTATTAGTTATTTATTTAGTTTATTAGTTTTTAATTAGTTTAGTTTTAGTTATTATTATTATTATTATTATTATTATTATTATTATTTAATTTATTTAGTTATTTATTAGTTTAGTTATTTATTTTTATTTATTATTATTAAGTTATTATTAGTTTTCTTATTAGTTTAGTTAATTTTTTTAATAGTTATTATTTTATTAGTTTTATTAGCTTTAGTTTTTAGTTATTATTAGTTAGTTTTTAGTTTTATTATTAATTATTAGTTATTAGTTTTTATTAGTTTATTATTATTAGTTAATTTTATTAGTTATTTATTTTAGTTATTATAGTTAGTTATTTAGTTTTATTAGTTATTATTAGTTAGTTTTTAGTTTTTAGTTTAGTTTAGTTAATTATTTAGTTATTTAATAGTTAATTTTATTAGATTATTATTTATTAGTATAATTAATTAGTTTTTTAGTTATTATTATTTTATTAGTTAGTTAGTTTTAATTAGTTTTATTAGTTTAGTTTAGTTATTAATTTATTAATTTTATTAGTTATTAGTTTATCATTATTAGTTGTTATTAGTTTTTAGCTTAATAGTTATTATTATTTAGGTTATTAGTTTTTTATTAGTTATTATTATTAGTTAGTTTATTTTACTAACTATTATTTTAGTTTAGTAATTTAGTTATTAGATTTAGGTTTTTATTATTAATTTATTATTTAGTTATTTATTAGTTTTATTATTTAGTTCATTATTTTAGTTTATTAGTTTAGTTTTTAGTTTTAATTTATTAGTTTAGTTTATTAGTTTTTAGTTATGAGTTTTAGTTATTAGGCTTTAGTTATTAGTTTTATTAGTTTTATTATATTATTATTAATTAGTTAATTTTATTTTATTAGTTTGGTTATTTAATTTTATTAATATTTATTAGTTAGTTTTATTTTATATAGTTTAGTTATTAGCTTTATTAGTTTATTATTATTTATTTTATAATTTATTAGGTTACTTTTTATTAGTTATTTATTATTAGTTTAGTTATTATTATTAGTTTAGTTATTTAATTATTCTTTTAGTTTAGTTAGTTTTAGTTATTAGCTTTGTAGGTTTTATTAGTTTAGTTATTAATTATTAGTTAGTTAGTTTAGTTCTTTTTTATTTTAATTATTAGTTTAGGTAGTAGTTATTATTAGTTATTAGTTTTTTTAGTTATTAGTTTTATTATTATTTAGGTTATTAGTTAATTATTATTTAGTTATTAGTAGTTTTATTTAATTATTAATTATTTGTTTTACAAGTTATTTATTAGTTAGTTAGTTATTAGTTATTATTATTAGTTTATTATTAGTTATTATTTAGTTATTATTATTTTATTATTAGCTATTAGTTATTAGTTTAGTTAGTTTTTTTTTTATTATTATTTAATTATTAGTTATTAGTTTAGTTATTTAGTTAGTTTTATTATTAGGTTTATTTTTTAGTTAATAGTTTTTATTAGTTATTTATTTTATTAGTTTAGTTATTTAGTTTAGTTATTTATTATTAGTATAGTTAGTTATTTTATTAGTTATCAGTTAGTTATTTAGTTTAGTTATTAGTTTAGTTAATTTATTTGTTAGTTATTTACTAGTTTTAGTTATTAATTATTATTTATTTGTTAGTTTTTATTAGTTTTATTATTTATTAATTTATTATTATTACTATGTTTATTAGTTATTAGTTAGTTATTAGTTTATTATTAATTTATTTATTTAGTTTTTATTTAAGTTTAGTTAGTTTTAGTTATTAGTTAGTTTTTAGTTTTTAATAGTTATTAATTTATTTATTTTTCTTATTTATCATTAGTTAGTTAGTTAGTTATTTTATTTAGTTTTATTAATTATTACTTTTTAGTTATTATTATTAGTTTTTAGTTTAGTTTATTAAATAGTTATTAGTTATTAGTTTAGTTATTAGTTTAGTTATTATTAGTTAGTTAGTTTTAGTTTAATTAGTTATTTATTATTAGTGTTTTAGTTTTTTCTTATTAGTTAGTTAGTTTAGTTATTAGTTTATTAGTTATTAGTTTAGTTAGTTATTTAGTTTAGTTTTTATTAGTTATTTATTATTAGTTATTATTTAGTTAGTTTTTAGTTTATTAGTTTAGTTTATTAGTTTAGTTTAGTTATTTAGTTTTTATTATTTAGTTTTTAATTTTTAGCTAGTTTTAGCTATTAGTTTATTAGTTAGTTTTATTTTATTAGTTAGTTAATTAATTTAATTATTAGTTTAGTTAGTTTGTTAGTTTGTTTGGTTATTAGTATTAGTTATTAGTTATTATTTATTAGTTAGTTTCTATTAGTTTTATTATTTATTTATTAGTTTATTATTATAGGTTTATTAGTTATTAGTTTGTTTGTTTGTTACTATTAGTTTTAGTTTATTAGTTTATTAGTTTAGTTATTAATTATTAGTTATTAGTTTTTATTAATTAGTTATTAGTTTATTTATTATTTAGGTTTAGTTAATTTTAGTTATTAGTTAGTTTTATTAGTTATTATTGTTATTAGTTATTAGTTATTTTCTTTTATTATTTATTATTATTAGTTAGTTAGTTAGTTAGTTATTTTATTTAGTTTTATTAGTTATTAGATTTTAGTTATTATTATTAGTTTTTTGTTTAGTTTATTAGTTAGTTATTACTTATTTGTTTAGTTATTATTAGTTAGTTAATTTTAGTTTCGTTAGTTATTTATTATTAGTTTTTAGGATTTAGGATTTCTATTATTAGTTAGTTAGTTTAGTTATTAATTTATTAGTTATTTAGCTTATATTAGTTAGTTATTATTAGTTATTAGCTAGTTAGTTTTTAATTTATTTGTTTAGTTTATTAGTAATTTAGTTTATTAGTTTAGTTTAGTTTTTTAGTTTAGTTTAATTATTAGTTAATTAGTTTTTATTATTAGGTTTTTAGTTTTTAGTTAGTTTTAGTTATTAGTTTATTAGTTTTTATTATTAGTTATTAATATATTAGTTTTTATAAGTTTATTATTATTAGTTATTAGTTTATTATGTTTATGCTTATTTCTTTATTGGTTATTATTAGTTTTATATTATTAGTTTTATTAGTTATTTAGTTATTAGTTTTTTTTAGTTTTTTAGTTTATTAGTTTTATTAGTTTTTTATTAATTAGTTTTTTATTAATTAGTTTTTAGTTTATTTAATTATTAGTTTATTAGGTTTTTAATTAGTTAAGTTATTTAGTTTTATTTGGTTTATTATTAGTTATTTTAGTTTTTTATTTAGTTTTTTATTAGTTTATTTATTAGTTGTTATTATTAGTTTAGTTATTAGTTTTTTTAGTTTTATTAGTTATTTAATAGTTTAGTTTTTATTAGTTATTAGTTAGTTATTATTATTAGTTTTACTTATTATTAGTTGGTTTTTAGTTAGTTCATTATTAGTTATTAATTATTAGTTTTAGTTAGGTTATTTATTTAATAGTTATTATTATTAGTTTTATTAGTTATTTAGCTTAGTTATTATTTTTATTACTTTAGTTTATTAATTTATTAGTTTATTAGTTACTTAGGTTATATTATTAGTTAGTTTAGTTAGTTTTATTAGTTATTAGTTTAGTTATTTAGTTTATTATTATTAATTATTATTAGTTAGTTAGTTTAGTTTATTTTTATTATTATTAGTTATTATTAGTTATTAGTTTATTAGTTTAGTTAGTTTTATTAATTTTTAGTTTTTATTTAGTTATTTTAGTTTAATTATTAGGTTTTATTAGTTATTAGTTAGTTTTAGTTATCAGTAATTAGTAATTTTATTATTTTTATTAGGTTATTAGTTTATTAGTTATTAGTTTTGTTATTATTTGTTAGCTTAGTTAATAGCTTTTAGGTTATTAGTTGAGTTTGTTAGTTATTTTGTTTAATTTAGTTAGTTATTAATTAGTTAGTTTTATTTTATTATTATTGTTATTATTATTAGTTTATTTATTATTTACTCATTAGTGTATTAAGTTTTTAGTTAATTAATTTTATTCATTTTTACTTTATTAATTTAGGTTATTACAAGTTATTAGTTTTATTAGTTATTATTTAGGTTTTATTAGTTTTAGTTATTATATCTAGTTATTATTATTAGTAATTAGTTTATTAGTTTATTATTATTAGTTATGATATTTGTCTAGTTTATCAGTTATTAGTTTATTAGGTTTATTATTAGTTTTTATTAGTTAGTTAGTTAGTTTAGTTTTTTTATTACTTATTAGTTTATTTATTGGTTTTAGTTGGTTATTATTATATTATTATTATTTTTTATTATTAGTTATTAGTTAGTTATTTATTATTAGTTTAGCTTTATTAGTTTTTTAGTTATTAAGTTTAGTTAATTATTATTAGTATTAGTTTATTATTGTATTATTTTAATTTAGTTAGTTAGTTTAGTTAGTTTTTATTAATTATTAGTTATAATTATTAGTTTTAGTTTTATTTGTTATTAATTTATTTATTAGTTATTAGTTTTTAGATTTAGTCATTATTAGGTTTAGGTTTAGGTTTAGTTATTAGTTTTATTAGTTTATTATTATTAGTTTAGTTATTGTTATTTTATTATTAATAGTTACTACTTTTATTAGTTTAGTTATTAATTAGTTATTATTAATTTAGTTATTTATTTAGTTGTTATTATTAGCTATTAGTTATTAGTTATTTGTTAGTTAGTTTAATTAATTAGTTTTAATTTTAGTTAATTTTTATTAGTTATTAGTTTAGTTAGTTTTATTAGTTTGTTAGTTATTTTAGTTATTATTTATTAGTTATTTATTTTATTAATTTATATTATTATTTATTTTAATTTTTATTATTAGTTATTAGTTAGTTTAGTTAATAGTTTATTATTTAGTTATTATTAGTTAGTTAGTTTTTATTAGTTTACTTATTTATTATTAGTTATTATTAGTTAGTTTATTAGTTTTGATAATTTTATTTTTATTATTATTATATTTATTAGTTATTATTTTATTATTTAGTTTTAGTTTTATTATTTTTTAGTATTTTATTAGGTTTAGTTTGTTATTTAGTTATTATTAGTTAGTTATTAATATTATTAGGTTATTACTTTTTAGTTTTATTAGTTATTAGTAATTATTTATTATTAATTTTAATATTAGTTATTTAGTTATTAATTTTTAGTTATTATTATTAGTTTATTACTTTTTATTTAGTTTTAGTTATTTAATTTTTTATTAGTTAGGTATTTGGTTGTTAGTTATTAGTTATTATAAGTTTAGTTTATTTAATTATTAGTTATTAGTTTAGGTTATTAGTTTATTGGTTTAGTTATTATTAGTTATTTAGTTATTAGTTATTAGTTTATTATTATTAGTTTAGTTTAGATATTATTATTACTTATTATTGGTTAGTTATTATTACTATTAGTTTAGTTAGTTATTATTAGTTAGTTAGTTGGGCATTTTAATTTATTTATTAGTTATTATTAGTTAGTTATTATTAATTATTAGTTAATTAGTTAGTTAGTTATTAATTATTATTATTATTAGTAAATTAGTTAGTTATTAGTTATTAGTTAGTTTATTAGTTAGTTAGTTAGTTATTATTATTTTTTTTTATTAGGTAGTTTATTATTATTATTAGTTTAGTTTATTTATTATTAGTTATTAGATTTTTAGTTAGTTTCTATTAGTTATTAGTTAATACCAGTTATTTATTATTAATTATTAGTTTTATTAATTAGTTATTAGTTAATAGTTTATTTTTTATTATTGGTTATTAGTTTACTTATTATTAGTTATTTATTAGTTATTAGTTAGTTATTTAGTTAGTTAGTTTTATTAGTTAGTTTTTTTATTTATTATTTGTTATTAGTTTATTAGTTTAGTTTTTTATTTATTAGTTTCAATTATTAGTTACTATTTTAGTTTTATTAGTTTAGTTATTAGTTATTTAGTTTATTATTAGCTATTTTTTTATTTTTATATGTTATTTATTATTATTATTAATTATTAATTATTAGTTATTAGTTATTACTAGTTAGTTAGTTTTAGTTATTAATTTATTAGTTATTAGTTAATGTGTTATTATTAATTTTAGTTATTTAGTTTATTAAATTAGTTATTTATTTAGTTATTAGTTTATTAGTTTAATTCTTATTAGTTATTATGTAGTTATTTTACTATTATTATTAGTTATTTTTAGTTTATTAATTCTTTTATTAGTTTTATTAGTTATTAGTTATTATTAGGTATATTTATTAGTTAGTTATTTAGTTTATTTTATCATTTATTTTAGTTATTAGTTTTATTAGTTTTATTATTAGTTAGTTATTATTATTTGTTTATTAGTTATTTAGTTATTAATTATTAGTTATTAGTTATTACAAGTTTTTAGTTTATTAGTTTATTAGTTTTTATTAGTTATTAGTTATTTTAGTTATTATTAGTTATTATTAGTTATTAGTTTTAGTTATTTTTTATTAGTTATTACTAATTTTAGGTTAGTTATTTAGTTAGTTAGTTATTATTATTATTATTATTATTTAATTATTAGTTATTAGTTAATTAGTTATTTAGTTTTTATTAGTTATTAGTTTAGTTATTATTAGTTAATTTTTAGTTTAGTTATTATTAGGTTTATTAGTTATTAATTTTATTATTAGTTAGTTATTTATTACTTATTTATTATTTAGATATTAGTTTTATTATTAATTTTACTATTATTAGTTATTAGTTTTATTATTATTAGTTTTTGTTAATTATTATTACTTTTAGTTAGTTATTTTTAATATTTATTATTTATTAGTTATTAGTTATTACATTTAGTTATTGTTAGTTTTATTAGTTTTATTAGTTTATTTATTAGGTTTTAGTTTATTAGTTATTAGTTAGCTTTGAGATTATTACTTAGTTTCTTTTATTATTATTATTATTATTATTATTTATTATTAGTTTATTATTATTAGTTTTGTTAGTTATCATTTAGTTATTATTAGTTTTTATTATAAGTTAATTAGTTTTAGTTATAAGTTATTATTAGTTTAGCTATTAGTTAGTTATTAGTTTATTGGTTATTAGTTTTAGTTTAGTTAGTTATTTATTTATTAGGC
>JAKCPB010000932.1:0-115650 GCA_021442155.1 Cymbidium sinense
ATCACCTCTGTGTATTTCCACAATCTGTGTTTGGATTATGAGTGCTTCTAATAAAATGTCAACAACTTCAATAAAATCAATCTCTTCAACTTCAAACATATAAAGCCCAACCATAGGATAGATTGGAATGCTCACTAGTATCATGAGAATTTCCTATCCATTCTCTTTGGCTTCAATAATAAGTTTTCTCCATGAACAATCCAATTTGATTTTCCAAAACAAATAATCCTTTCTTAGTATAGCCTTGAAATATTTAGAGACATTAATTTCTACTTTAATCAAGAATATTCATAAAGAATTTCCATTCCTTATGATGTAATTAACTATGAAGGCTTGCCTCCATAGGAACAAAGGAACTGCTTAATATAAACCCTACTTTACTTTTCCATGTAAAGTAAAGGAAAGATCTCTAGCATAAGACATCATGCCTTAGAGTCCTTTAGTGATTAGGTCCATTATAGGGTGATGATTTCTATCTTTAAGATATCATACCTAAGTGTCCCACTCCAAAAAATAAACACCACAAATTTTTCTAGCTTGGGAGGATTCCTCTCTCCATCTCTAGTAGACATTATTGTCTCCAAGCATCGATAGTGGACTTATATTTTATTCCCAAAGAGTATCTTTCTTTCTATTGGAACTTAGCTTATTTCATCCTTAAGCAAAGCTAGCCAAAATCCTTAGGTTTTAGGACCTCAACCAAAATCCTATTGGGTCCCCAATAGGTAAAAGTAAACTAACTAAATAAAGAAGATGACAAAATAAAAATTTTTGATCCTCTTTACCACTAGCTTGGTGAGGTAAGGTTTATCCCACATTTAAGAAAACTCAAACTAAAATAAATAATGTCTTTTGCAAAATATTTTCAAAAGCACTTTTCCTAAACAGAATCATTTTTAAATTCACTCCATGAAGTTTGCAAAAATATAACATTTTTCAAATCTCTTTAAAATAAAATAATCAAACCTCATTTAACATACCTAAGTTTGTTAAATGAGGGTCCTCTTCAAAATCAAAATCAAATTTACAATCAACAAAATGCCTTTCAAAGATTTTCAAAAGCACATTTCTTAAAATAAAATCAATTAACCAACTCCATTTAACATACCCAAATTTGTTAAATGGAGTTCCTTTTAAAATCAAAATAAAAAAACAAAATCAACATATAATTGAACCTCACTTAACATACTCAAATTTGTAAGAGTTCCCCTTTTCAAAAGCAATATCACACACAAAGTCAAGATATATATTTTGAATCTCATTTGGCATACCCAAATTTTCCAAATGAGAGTTCTATTTTCAAAAGCACACAAATAATTGAACTATTTAGTATACCTAAAATTTCTAAGTGGAGTTCCCCTTTTCAAAACCAAAAAAATTGGATCCTACTTAGCATACCCACATTTACTAAGTAGAGTGCCTTCTTTCAAAATTATGAAAATCAACGCACATTTGAATTCCATTTCACACACCAAACTTGTCAAATGAGAATTCCTCTTTTTAAAAATTAAAACAAATTGACTGCTTAACATACCCATTTGCTAAGTAGAGTTCTCTTTTCAAATCACAAACAAATTAAACACAATTGAATTCCATTTGACATACCCAAATTTTCAAATGAGAATCTCCTTTTATAAAATCAAACATTATCATGAAAATCAAATTGAACTCCATTTAACATACCACATTTGTTAAATAAGAGTTCACTCTTAAAAATGAAACAAATACCAAGTCATACTTACTTAACATACCATTTGTTAGGTAAGAATCCCACTTCAAATTAAAATCAAATACATTTTTGGACCTTACCCAACATACCACATTTGTTAAGTAAGATACCTAACTTAAAATTAAAGCAACAAACACACTTGACTACTAACATAACAAATTTGTTAAGTAAGGGTTTCACTTTTCAAATCAAAATCAAAACATCAAATATTTTGGATCTTATAACATACCACATTTGTTAGGTAAGAATCTCATTTCAAATATATTAAACACACTTGAGTCCTACTTAACATAGCAAATTTATTTAGTAAGGGTCTCATTTTTCAAAATCAAATCACAACAACATTATGTGCTTCACTTAGCATAAAATTTAAATCTAAGTAAAGATCCCATCTCAAATCAAAATAAATCAAACATGACAAATAATCATAGTAAAACAATAAAGATATTTTCAAAAATATCTTCAAACATGCACTTAGATCTCTCTTAGCATACCCAAATTTTCTAAGTGAAAGCTCAAAAAATCAAAATCTCAAAATAGGATTAAAAAAACAAAATCATCTCCAAAATCTCTCTGTAGGAACCTCATTCATATCCTAATTTATTGGATGAAGGTTCCAAAATTAAATAAACTAATTCTTATGGAAAAGTCTCTCTTCAAAATTCTAAATCTCCAAATCAGTGAACTCAGATAATTTAAATTTATTGAGTGTGGGTTCAAATTTGAATTAAAATCAAAAAATTAGTGATTAGCAAATATGAAGGTCAAAGTCTAATTTAGTTATATTTTCACATGAGATATCGAGAAGTTAGTCTCCGTCACTGAGTTTTCATGGCTACTAACAAGTTTATTTTCTCTTTCCTCGGTGACTTGGCCTGATCAGAATTCACAGAAGATGAGGCCACCACCTAATTTATTTTGGCCAAGCAAAGGAGTTAGATTACTTTGAGGCTAGCCCTCAACCATTAGCAAGAAGAGAGGTATGCCTAATTCTATACTTTCATGTTGAGTGACCCCTTTCCCTCCAAGATGAGAGAAGGTGGAGGTCCTCATGGGTGCTAATGCCAGATTCACTCTATTGTTCCTACTATACTTTGGTATGAGCTATTATCTCCTCCCACCCCCTTAAAGAGAAGGCCATCTGAGAGAGATAGTCTCCCCACCTTGAGGTAGGTTCCAACCCCACACCCAACCAAAAAAAAAGCAAGGATGTCACCATGAGAGCACCAGAGTGAGGTGATTTATATTACCGAGGAGGGTTCTCCTCTAGAGGTCTCCCCTTTCTTGGGTGTGTTTAGATTCCACCCCATCCATGAAGAGGAGGATGCTAGAATTCATTTTAACTAGTGGGGTATTAGGTGAGGAAGAAACCATGTACTGCATTCATCAAAACCTTGGATTCTTAGAGTCTAGTTCATTATTTGAGGAGGTAGATCCCTAGAGGGTGATTCATAGAGAGACCAGGGTGGGTCAACCTGTGGGGTGTAGAGGAGAGATGGAGGTCACCCATGCAAGACCTCCTGACATTGAATTCAATGATGCACCATGGTGCAAAAGAAGGTACACACCACATAGCCATGGAGGAGAGCTCAAGGGGGTGTTATCCCATCACATGCTCCATTGTCCACCATCATGTCAGTCCCTCCTTCCACTATTCCTACCAAGAATGAGCATTAGGAGAGAAGTCCCCATTGGTGATCACTAGGAGATCACACTCCATCTACTAATAATTGAGTATGATTTCATGCCACCTCCCACTCAAGTTGTGGGGATGGCAACAGCATAGTTCCTGCATGGACAATCCTCTCAATGAGGGTGTGCCACTAGTAGGAATTTGACTTGATTTCCATGCATAGACAAAGCCATACAAGTCTTTATCCCAAGGGAGAGCAAGAGATTCATAGTGACTCTAGAGGGACTACTTTAATAAGAGATTACTTCAAGTAATGATCAGATTCATAGAGGGGAGGTAACTTTCATCGATAAGATGATCTTAGAGTTGTGGATGGTTGATACAAAGCCTCCAGAGACCATTGAGCTTGGAAGGGTGTTATGAAGAAAAAATAAACCCATTCAAGACACCTCCAAAACTAGGCAAAATGGATGATCAAACCATACAGAAGAATTGAGGATCTGTGAAGATATACTTAGAACTAAGCTCCAAAGATTCCATCAACCTTTGAGACCAAGGTGGCTAGTAACCCCAAAAAGTACCTCTCCAAATTAAATGGTAGCCTACTAGAAAGGTCATAGAGCACCTTTGAGAGAGACACAAAAATGGAAGAAGCAGAGAGAAGCATAAGTTTGAGGTACTTTATCCACCCAAAGGATAGACCCTACCCAGAGAATTTGATAGTTACATCCCATTTTACCACCTTCTTCATATTTTATTTTGAAGTGGGTTCCCCAAATATAAACTCTTAAGCCATGTTATTAGGTGGGCGTACCTTCACTTTTATTTTAAGAGTCTTTCAGGATGCCCAATTGGTAAGTGTCCAATGTTCTAAAGACATTTATTGAGAAACCATTTTCTAGAGCTTAGTAGAGGTGACATTGATCTCTCAAGACAAAAAGAGTTTCAATATTATATTCTAAAAAAAATATAAAGAAATGTGAATCAATATCTAAATAACATGCCATAGAGATTCATATTTATTGTTTCTCATTCTCAAAGATTTACTATCAAAACCAGAAGAATCAACAAGGTGGCTAGTCTCAAGAGGCCAGTTACCTTTCCAAAACCATTCAAGCTAAACTAGAAGCTTGAAATAATCCAGTTGTGGCTTAGAAACACCAGAGAGTCTTTGAGAGACATAGAGCTAGAGTCTACATAATCACCACCACCTCTACTATTATTGGCCACCATGTCACCTAAAAATCAATAAAGCACCCAATAGTGGTACTCTTATCCAGTCACCAATATAATACCCACCTTCTGGAGATAAAATTTTTATTCTTTCAAGAGAAAATAGTTTGAAAATCATTAAACTTGAGTCAATTTTCACAGGAGAGAATCTATTGATCCAACTTTTCCTAGCCATGTCTTAGAGGAAGATAACCTTCATGAGTCTGAAAGCTTGTGTTGTAATATCTCTGGGATTACATTGATAAACCATTGGTTGTGGATAATCCTTAAGGGATCCCACAAGACAAAGAAGGTTGGTTTCCTTATCCAAATTAACTGATGAAACTCTCCTAGCGAGGAGGAAACTCAAACCCAAAGGTTGTTCAAAGATAACTGGGAAAGCTATTTATGAGCAAAGAATATCACACCACCCAAAATAGTTTGAGAAACATCAAGTTCTCCACCATTGTCTACTACTTCATCTAGTTCTTCTTATGGAGGTTGATCAAAGGAATGTCAAACTTTTCCCCATTTTACTTATTTGATTTATTCATGAAAGACCCAAAAAGAAATAAGAAAATATAAAAATCTAGAAGAATTTGAAAAGCTCTAAGATAAAGAATATTGAGAATAATATTAATAAAAACTTTCCTTTCAAAATCAAGAATTTATATTTGTTAGAAATATCTCATAGAGAAATAGAAAATAGATAGAGAAATTTGAAAAGAAAAGAAAATGTGATAAAGTTCTAATAGTAGACTTGGGAGGTGGAAGTCATTTCATATACTCCACCAAAGATGCTCCCTCCGGATCAGTGAGACAGCTGGGATGATACAGAATGTCTAGCTCACCTAGAAAGTTAGAAGTTAATCACATATTCCTTGTATCTATAAAGAGATAATCTTTACAACTCTTGGATTAGTTTAGTTTTGACTGATTGGAGAGAGGCTCAAAGCCATGATGTCCAGTCATTTTAATGTACTTAGCTTTAAAACACTTTCTCATAAGAAGGGTTTAGTTTGGTTATTTATAAGACATTGTCTTGAGGATGAGATAAATCAATTAGAGGATGATGTTAAAGTCAAGATTGATGTAAAATGGATGTTGATAAAGATTAATAAATTTCTTATTGATACATCTTTCAATGTTTTGTTTTAGACTTGGATAATGAGAACAACATAATAAAGACTTTGACAATGTATCAAGTCAGAGATGATATAATAAATAAAGGAGATCTCATTTCAAATCATAACTCTAGAGGATATCAAAACTAGATAAGTATTCTTGTGAACTAAAGAACAAAAATAAAAGAAATAAAAAAGATGAAAAAGAAATAAAAAGAAAAGAAAAAAAGAAAAGATCAGAATTGAAATAGACAGGAGAAACCTAGATTATATTGAAGTCATACCCATTAGAGTATGCTAGGATGACATAAAGCAAAGAATTAGATCCTACTATGGAAGAAGCCTCCTATTGCATAAAAGGAGATATATCAGCTACTAGGTGTACAATCTAAGAAGAATTGTTTGAGGGATGATTTTAAGGAAGAAAATACCTTAGTGTGATTCTCAGACATTAGCCAAAGAATAAGATGTCAAAGAAAGCAAATTTTCCAAGTCTATATTTAAAAAAAATTAACCTACCAAATTCTCATATGTTCTTTTGATGCTAAGTCACCAAATGTGAAGACTTGAGATTACTTTTTCAATCCCCAATCGAATTTATTGCTATAGGATGACTTCATAAAAGATTTAATACAATTATCTTTGAATCATTCATCATTTAATCTGCAAAAGAAGGATTAATCACAAAATTCAAAGAAGGTCATTTACTTAAGAGGTTTTGAACAAATGAATTTAACCAAAGAAGATTTGAAGTGGGTCGTATGAGAAAAGTCCTAGATCAATTAAGATCATTTAACGAAGATCTTTTCAAGTTTAAAGATGCTATCCAAGTTAATCGAGGAATGATATCATAATTTTAGCATCAAAAGGATGCCAAGTTCAAGTGGATGATAAGCTTTTGACATGCACCTTTGAAGAGTGAGTATCTAGAGAAATTCATCCTCTACACTACTACAATAGATGTCTCCCTTGGCACTTTGCTAGCCCAAGCCAATGATGAAGGGAAATAGAATGCTCTCTACTATCTCAATCCTCGTCCAATCCTTGCTAAAGCAAATTATCCACCCATTGAGAAATATTGCCTAGCTTTAATCTTAGCATCCTAAAGCTATGTCATTATATGGTTTCTCATAAAGTCAACTTGATCTAGAGTCAATCCAATATCACATGACATAGGCTATCCGACGTTGACATGGTCCATGATTCTCTCATAGTTTGACATTACTTTCATACCCTCATGTAGTGAAAGGACAAGCATTGAAACTTCTTAGTAGCACACCCACTTCTTCCGACTCTCCACTTAATGATGATCTCCGATGAACAAATCATGAACTTGGGGACACTAGCAAGCCGATGGGAATTGTATTTTGATGGTGCGCTTTCTCTCAAAAGGAGAAGAACCACAATCTACTCTTCCAAAAGTCAAAGGTAGAATAGTCCTTCTAACTCTAGATCATGATGTGATGAGATTCTCATACCATCTATCCAATCCTTGCACCAACAATGAAGCTGAGTATGAGGCTTTAATTATTAGTCTAGAGTTAGCAGTCATGCTATGCATCCAGAACATTGACATCTTTGGGGATTCTGAGATAGTCATCAACCAAATCGCTGGGTCATATAAGGTTCTTAAGCCTAAACTCCATCATTATCACAAATACATCATGGAGCTATTAGCCCAAATCCCATAGGTTACCATATACAAGATCTCATGAGGAGAGAACGTAATAGGATGCACTAGCAAAGCTTGCCAAAGAGTTGGCATGTCTTGAAGATGAGTCCATATCAACAAAGATTTAAAATTGATAAGTCCAATCTCTTATTGATACTGAATTCATCGAGAGATTCTAACTTGAAGGGGAGGTTGGCGTTGCCAAAAAAGATGATTAGCTGGATTGGAGGCAACCATTCATGGACTATCTAACTAAAGGCAAACTACCTCAAGAGAAGTCACAAGCCCATCGATGAAGCAGAGCCCTTTCCTACACTCTCATCAATGGCACCTTATATTAGTCCTTCAATCATATGTGGTTACATTGTTTAGACAAGCAAAGCCCATAAAATCATGATCGAGGTACACTCGTGATTATGGCTAAACAACTGGTCAAGATGAAGACCAAGATTATGAGACTGGGGTACTATTAGCCTATGATGATTATCGACTATATAGATGTAGCCAAGCGTTGTCACTAATGTTAGGTGCATGGAGTGGTCCTACACCAACCACCCAACATTCTACATCCAACATTGGCCTCTTGGCCAGTCGAGTGCTGGGGTAATGATATTATGGGTCTGATCGATCATTCTTCTTCCAAAGGTCATTGATTCATCCTTGCCACTATTGATTACTTTTCCAAGTGGGCAAAGGTGATTCCTCTTAGAGAGGTCAAAGCCCAACATGTGCTCCAGTTTTTTAGGAACCATATCGTATATAGGTTTGAGGTGCCTCGATGAATTATATCCGATAATGGTACTGCATTCAAGAGCACCAGGATCAACAACTTTGCTCGGTGACACAACGTAGATTGGTGATACTCTACCATCTATTACCCGCAAGTGAATGGTCTAACATAAGCTTTCAATAAACCTCTCATTTAAATACTCAACAAGACACTCAATGATAACAAGCAATAATGGCATGAGTAATTAGCTGAAGCTTTGTGGGCTTATCGCACCACCAATAGAACTCTAACTCAATCAACTCCTTTCTCCTTAGTATTTGAGTCAGAAGCCATTCTACCATTAGAAGTCCAACTCCCTTCACTAAAAATAGTTGTGGGTAGCAAGATCATGATACAACATAATGCCAAATTATAATTAGAAGAGCTCGAAAGTTTGGAGGAGAGATGCTTACGAGCATGCCAGAACCTCGTACAAAGCTAAAATGATTCAAGCTCACAATAGGTTGGTTTGTTCGAGAGCTTTTTAAGTAGGAAATCTTATTTTAGTTCTAACGATACCAATTGTTTCCCATCATAAGATGAGAGGCAAGTTTGAACCCACTTGGGAAGGCCCTTTTGCCATAGAGAAGGCCTACCAAGGAGGATCTTATCAACTCATCAACCATAAAGGAGAGCACCAGATGCTTTACCCATAAAATTATGTTTGAAAGTAATTATCATCAATGAAAATTTCATTTCAAATTCAATCTCTTCAAACTGAAAGTATTTTCATCATGAATCCACCATGCATTTAGGAGTAAGAGAACCCAAGTGACATCCTATCCTTCATCAACACAAACACAAACTACACACAATTCTCCAGTGCTATTAGGATAGGTGTAAGAGAACCCAAGAGGCATCCTATTTTGACTAGCACAACTAAGTTAAGTGTAAGAGAACCCGAGTGGCATCCTTTCTTGGTGGAGTCACATTGACCCTATGGCACCATTTCATCCATTCTTCGATGTGTTTTAGGATAGGTGTAAGAGAACTCATCCTATTCCTTTTTTTCCATAACACAAACACACATACATTTTTTTCTCGGCTATTTTGATGTGGGATAATGCCCCTATGGCACTCACTCATTAGCTATAGGTCATGTGTTACCTTAGTATGTCACCCTAGTGGTCCTTTGTTCAGGAAGATGTAAGTCTACTATGCTTTTTTTCCTAATTTGATCACTGCACACTGACGAGCACCTTGTTAGCATGGTAGACCTTACGCATGGTGGTAAGCTACCATGTTGACTTCATTTAAGAGGATGTAAGTCACTATGCCTTCTTCTTAAACTAGCCATCGTGAACTGAATTGGTTGAGTAGGATTAGGGTGCCTTGGTGGCTCCTTTCCTCCTATCTACTTCTAGGTCTAGTCCTTCTTTATGACTCCCTACTTAGTAGTCACCCTTAGGTCGTTTGATATATTGCACCATCAATGAGTCACCCCGATTGGTCCCTACTTTGGAAGATGAAAGTCTACTATGCTTTCTTCCTAAGAGCTGCACGATGGCAGCCCTAGGCCAGATAGCACCTATTGAGCCAATGATAGACTATTTTGATAATAGTACGCGAGATGAAAGTCTACACTTCTCTTTCTAGACATTGCACATTGATAGGCACCTTAGGTTGGTTGGTGTTCTCTATGCTAACGGGGACCCACCCGGTGGATACACCACTCTTGGAAGATGTATGACTACTACGCTTTCTCCTTGAGTTGGCCAATACCTAAAGGCATTATTTTCCTCAAGGATTAGGATAACCCCTAGTGGCACCTCCCTGGGCACTCTACTTGGCTCATGTCCGACCCCATTTAGACACTACCTGGTTACTTTTGATTGACAGTCCCCTTTCCTAACCACCCCTATGGTTGGAGATTGTCAATGCATAGATTCTCCCTTGGTCCAATAAATTTGAGATAGGTCAAGGCTGACATAGCCCCTTCTCAATGTAGTCCCTCGCATACCAACAAGGTCCATGATAACGAACAAACAAAATATATTTTCACTTTTGGATTAGGAATTAATGCCCCCCAGCAACACCTTTCCCAAGGTGCATCCTATCTTTAGGGCTGTGGTGTTTATTTTTGATTATGTGTATGTGGGACATCACATAGATCTGAGGGTGTACTTATTGAGGTCATCGGGTATGACATTAAGGAATGGTGCACTATCTCAAAAGATAGAAATCACTACCATACAATGGATCTAATCACCTAATAAGGACACTTAAGGCATGATAGGTCTTCCAATATACTAGATTTTTCTCTACTTTACATGGATGAATAAACTAGGGTTTATTTAAGCGGGTTCTAAAGTTCCCAGAAAAGCCCCATAGTTAATTACATCTTAAGGAAAGTGAATTCCTTAGGAATACTTTGATTAAAGTAGCAATTATTAGATTTTAAAGATAAGACTATCAATAAATTGGCTATACTAGAAAATCAAATGGGATAAATAGAAAAAGAGAGACTTATTACTGAAGCCAAAGGAGATGAGTAGGGAATGCCCATGATACTAGGACACCTAGTGAGCATTCCAACCTATCCTATGATTATTCTTTATATGTTTGAAATTGAGGAGGATTACATGTTTGAGTTGAAATTTATTAGAAAGCTAGGACTTATAATCTCATAATACAAGATTATGAAAAAGCCTAAGAGGTGAGGACTTATGCTTAAAAAACATAAACCTGATCATAAATCTAAGGAGAAGCAAGGGTGAAGCATCCTAAATCTAAGCGAAGATGGGTATATGGTTTACCTCCAAGAGAGGGTAAAACCATTATGCTAGACTTATAACTAGAGTGGCAGCCAACTAACTCCTCACTTTAAAACCATGTGGTCAAGTCATATGTTTTGCAAGATGGTTAGGATGTTATTATTAGAAAAAAACTAAAGTCCTTAAACCCACTAAGAGAGAGAGCAGAGTGGTATGAATAATGACTTAGTCTAATGTAAATCTTTTTAATTTTATTTGATTTTGGACTCTTCATTTTGACAAATGCTATAGGATTTTTATATGTCTAAATGCATGATAAAATGAGGTTATTGGCTAAATCAGAGAGAAAGAGGTGTTCTCCACCACTAGGGAGACCCTCAAAGGCCAAGCCTTCCCCTATCATGCAAGGATGGAAACCTTCTCTTAGCAAAAGTGAAACAAGATGGCATGCATGATATTAAGTATACAACATCCATATAAGGGGATGTTAAATTGTTCTAGTTATCTTGATTTAATACCAAGGCTTTAAAGGAGGCTATGAGCTATTTAGAAGATTTATTTATGAGTTATAGTTAGGGTAGAAAATTTAATTTTCCCTAAGAGCCTAACCGGATTGAGGCCACACATTAAATCACCATACATGAAGAAACTAGAAAGAGACATGTCATTTCTATTTTGCAATTGTAAATAAAATATCAAACAATTTATAAACCCAATGTAAAAGAATAACAGGGTGCTTACAGACAACCTAAAAGAGAAATGGGTTGAGCCCTATACAACCTGATATATGAAAGAATAATTATAATTACAAATAAATAAATACTATGAGAGGTCTTCATTTCTTCATTCTTCATATTTCCTTCATTTCTCCATTGGATTTTTTTACTTCAAAGGCATCATGAGGGCCTCTCAGGATAAAACCTTCTAGCCTCTGCTCATCCTAATCCCCCATAACACTAATCCTAATTCCTAATGCAAAATTACATTAAAAGTTGAAAATGTAAATCTAACTACACCTGCAAGACAAGTGTTACCTAAACACACCATACAACCCAAGCAATTATATGTATAATTTGGACTTAGCACCCTGCATAGGGTATCCAAGTCCACCTGTTCTAATTTAGATTATGCTCACAGGTTAAGCAACCAGCAAAAGAGAGCATTTATATTTATTATAAGCATCCCTTAGGCAAAATCTCCTATAGAAAACATAATTAGGCTAATCATGACCTAACATCTAGCCTACGAAGCATATACCCTAACATTCATTCTACAACAATACATCATAAAACCAAACATACATTAAACAATGCACCGCCCTAACATAAGTCTAAAAGTGGTGACTTAATCTAAGGTGTGTGTATTAAGGCTTATTTGGTATGTCTTAACTAGGCTTTGTTATAATTTTTGAGTGAGAAAGGATGATTTCACTTTAAGTGGCTTAATTGATTTGTAAGTTTTACTTAATGTTTTCTTTTGTTTCACTTGGTTTACACTTAACAGGTAAGTGTTATAAAGAGAAAAAAAGAGAGAGGATCACCCTCCTTTATCCCTACCTTAAGCCACATCTAAAGCATATTAATTAATTAATTCTCTTTAATGAATGACTTATTATATATTTTAGTTATTCCTAAGTTTAGGTTCACTTTAAATAATCTCATTCAATAAGAAAGACATCTTAAGATTAATTGAGTTAATTACTATCACACAACACATGTTTGTTGATTTCTTTCCATCCATGTATCATGATTAAGTCTAAAACATATCTATGCATACAATATGTTTTGGCACACTTAAATATAGGATGCATGAATGATTTTAAAAAAAAAAGGATTCTCATTCATTAGATAAATATACATTCAAATGTATGAAATTTCTAAGCAAGTACCTCACCATTGTTTGACCGGAGAATGAGGTAGGAACCTCTTTGGGGCTACTTAAAGTTGTGCCCCCGGTGTCAGACTAGATATACTATTCTCAAATACATGTGGATGTATAAACAACTATAAGAATAGAAATCATGCAAAATTATATTTTTTGTTTTGAATTATGCATATGGAATAAGGTGAGGTTTTTACTCATTAGCCAAATGGATACACAAGTGTATAAAAGTTATAAGCAAGTACTTTGCCATTGTTTGACCAGGAGAATGAGGTAGGAACCTCCTTGGGGCTACTTAAAGTTGTGCGTCTCTGGGCATCCAGACTAAATATACCCGCTATTCTTAAATACTCATGAGTGTACAAACAACTATAAGAATGTAAACCATGCAAGAATTATATTTTGATTTATTTATACATGTGAGCTAAAATTCTATCTAAATTTTGACATGGATATACATAAGAATAAACCCAAGCAAGTGTTGTGTCCTTTTCAAATGAACTATACACTTGTTAATATTCATATCCTTATGTGAATTCATGAAGATTAAAGAAAAGAGAACTTCATATCACATGTTCTAAGTTGTAAGCACATACAAGCTTATAAATACTCATAATTATCATTACTCTATGTGTTATAGTTGATTTATATACTTTAAAAATTAATTTTCTATTTAATAGTGATAATAGCCACACATATTTTTAATTTAAGCCAATACATGCAACTTGACATAAAATAAGTCATTTTATTTAATTAATTTTTGAAAAGGATGAATGCATGATTACAAGTGGCATACAACATTTAATATAATTGAAGAGAAATAAAAGAACATAAGCACATAATTTCATTCAATCTAATTAATTCTTAGGGCAATCATATTAAATAAGATCATTTTAAACAAACCAAAGTTCCTTAATGCCATTTTTCATGTTTTATTTTATTTAAGAAATGTGAAAAGATTTTAATCCTAATCCCATTCCCCATATGTGAATTAATTTAATTTAATGAAAAGCAATTAGGTTGATTTTATGAATTGGTTATGTTAAGCATGGATTAAATCAATTAATTAAACCCTTACCTATGTTGCCTTAAGGTAATTAATTAAACAATTATGAGCTAATATGATATGCAAATAAATTGAAAAGTAAATAGCAATGCTCTATGAAATGAAAGGGGCCTAATGCAATTAGCTCACAATCATTAATTAATTAAGCTTAAGGAACTCACTAATTACTTTTATGGTTTTCTCACATGTGAGCTAACCATAATTTCATTAGCTCTCTTAGGTTATTGAACACCCAAAAGAACTACCCAAGGATTAATTAGGGAAATTAGATTTAATTAAAATTTTAAACTAATTGATCAAAGGATTAATCCATTAATTCAATTTTCTTTTTCTTAATTATCAGCTTTTGATAATCTTTTCAAAATGAGATGGACTTAAAGGAAAAAGGTTGGAAAAGAAGCCCCAACCTAATTCCATAAGTTAAACATTTAATCAAGCATGAATTCATATAATTTGAGTTTTAATTTACCCAATTAAGTCATTGATTAATTAATCATTAATTAGTATTTTTTGGTTGAAAAGAGAGAAAGAATTAAGGAAAGTATTAAGGGAGAAGCCCCAACCTCATTCCCTAAGCCTCCTTACTATTCAATAGTAATTAAGGAGTCCAAATAATTAATGAATTATTGTTCATATACTTAATTATCACTTAATTAAGTTAAGAAGGTAATTAGGGCTTAATCAATAAATTTTCCTAATTAAACAACCAATAAATTCCAAGAAAATAGGAGAGGTAGAGATCATCTCCCTAAACATCTCAAAGTTTGAAATCAATTGATGATTAATTAAGGTAATTAAGCTAATTAAGTTTTTAATTAAACTTTAATTAAGCCAAAATTAGAACTTAAAATTAATTAAGGATAATTTTAATGGATGCCTCTAAATACCTTTAGAATGAGCTTTCATTTTTTTTTTTAGATTTACAATTAGTTATGAATTTTGGAAGTTTCAACATTAAAATGGATTAATTAACCCTAATTGAAGCCCTAATCTGCCTGCATCGACATGAATGCTTTCCACATGGTGCCATGGGATTATTTAAGTTGTCACATCACATACGAGTCAGTGGATGCTTTCAGTGAGTCATCAAAGATTGGATGGCCACGATCAAACCCAAGGATTAATTTTGATCTATGGTTGATCAGACCATCCATTTTGATCATGTGGAATAGATGGTCCGTGATCTATCTCCTCTTGAGCAGTGAGAGATGGAGACCATCCATCTTTTCTTGCTTGATCTGAGCTCACTCGAGCTCGAATGGAGATCAAATCGATTCCACACCATCAGGGAAGCAAAATGAACATATCTATAGGAGGAAATCTCATGACATGCAACTTTTCTTCAAAAAGCTCCAAACCATTTTAAGCTAGAGGGTTTCAATGGCATACCTCACTGGAGCTTAGACCAGTTCCAATGATTGAGGAAGCTTTTAGTAGAAACAAAGCTCTATCAGCTGACCTCATTTTAGAATGAGCTCTCAACACCTCCATCTTAGACATAGGACTTCTCTTAGACTTTAAGAGTTCCTTAGTCTTAAGACACATCTAGTAATTAGGTAGACAATCCCTTAGCCCAAAAGACTTAGAAGAGTTAGCCATAGGAATAGGTTATGCCTTAAGGGTGTTAAGAAAACCTCCTACCCTTAGCTTAAACCTTTCACTTTTTCTTCTTCAAGTCAAACTCCCAAATCAATTCTATTTGATTTTCTCCAAACTCAAATCAAATCCATGATTGAAATCTATGATTGAAACCCATGATCAAAATTTATAAAAAAATTCTGTTAAATTTTCCTAAGTCCCCTTAAGGACTTAGCCAAAACTATGATCAAAACCTATTCAAATCTTTGAGCTTTTTTCATGATCCATTTATATTCTCATTTAAATTCATATTTATAAATGAAATGTAAATTCAAACCCATCAAATCAATTCATGAAAATTTCTTAAGTCCCTTTTTTTCCATTCTTATAAAAATCAACTCTAAATCTTGATCAAACCTATTCAAACCCATGGGATTTTCAAAACTTATTTATATTCTCATATATAAATGAAATATAAATATAAATCAATCAAATCAAACCCTCAAATTAAATATCCAAATTTAAAATCCTTGAAATTCCTTAAATCCTTAATTTCCCATTAATGGATTTAACCTAAACGTTGATCAAACCTATTCAAACTCATGGAAGTTTCTCAAAACTTATTTGTATTCTCATTTATATTATCATATATAAAGGAAATATAAATATAAATCAATCAAATCCAATTAAAAAAATAAATAAATTTGCAATTTAAAAATTTCCTTAAATCCTTTAAATTCCCTTTAATAGCTTTGCCCCAAATCATGATTAAACCACTTCAAATTCTTGAAATTTTCTCATTATCCATTTATATTCTCATTTATATTCACATATATAAATGAAATATAAATTTAAAAAATCAAAACCAATTCAAAAAATCAAACTCAAATCCATTCAAAATCAAATCTAAGCCTTTCAAGTCAAAATCTTGAACTTAGCCAAATCACTTTCAAATTAACTCTTGATTTTCTCTCATGGTACATCAATCCTGCAATCATGAGCTCATATAAATCCAAACCTCAATCAAACAATCAAAACCAAAATCAAAAAATCAAACCCAAAAACCCTTTCATATTCTTCCTTTGAATATGAAATTTCAAATGGATCAAAACCATTTGACTTCAAATCACTTGTAAATGGATTTATATTTCAATCATGAGTCCATATACAAGATCAATCAACTTCAATCAAGCTTTGACCAAGCCATTTGACCCACTTAAGCTCACTTGACCCAAAGTGACCTAAAGTACTTATGAGCCAACTTTTGATCCTAACCAAATTGGATTGAACCAAACTCATATATCCCTCTCATCATGATCAACAATCATCATGGGATGATCAATCAATCAAATTGGGTCAAACCAAGTCAAAGCTAAGGGTTGACCAAGTCAACACTTAACATAAAATGAAACCATACATAGCAAAATCCACCATAGGCCAAATTGATTGAAACCATTGATCTAAGTTCACCATATGTTTGAACTTGACCAAGCCAACATTTGAGCCTAATAGCCTATTGGCCCACTTGACTAAGTTGACCCATTTTGACCAAAGGGTCAAAATGTGTCAAAACTTGATCTAAGCCAAATTGATTGAAACTAATGGGTCAAGTCCATCCCAAATCACTTGTGGAACTTGACCAAAGCCTCAATTGGCCAACTAGACCCAACCAGCCCATTAGACTCAACATGACCTAAAGGGGTCATGTTGAGCCAAAATTGAACCTAACCCAAATTGATTGGAAACAAAGATACAATCCACTAAATATGACTAACCTCCTAAACCTACCCTTGACCTACCTCAAATTCAAATGGGTCAAATAGGTCAACTTGACCCATTTGACCTAAATGAAGTCATATGAGCCAAAACTAAATATATACCAAATTGAACCAAACCAAAGCCACCAAAACATTTCAAATGGTCATATGAACTTGACCCAACCCTTGGTTTGACCCAATTTGACCAATTCAACTTGAAATTTTGACCTAAATGGGTCAACATGAGCAAAACCCATCAAATGGATTCCAAATCCAATGAAACTTGGCAAACCTAGTTTCCACATACCTAACATATCCAAATTGAAAAAAATAGCAAAATGACCATTTTACCCTAGTCCATAGAACAAATTTTGGCGGTATTTTGGTCATACCCTAGACCAAACCCACCACTTGAATTGAGTTTTCAAATTCCCTCTTAAGCTCAATTTGATGGACATGGGAGTTTGCCTATCCACTCAACACCTCAAATCGACCATTTATGAAGATCTAACATCCAAAACAACCCCAATATCAGTAATTGGATCAAAATGGTAAAGGAGGTGTCAGTCGTCTGGTTGCCATAGGGGAAGATATACTCCCCCTAATTTAATAAAATTTCAATTCACTCACTGTTGATTGAATCCTAAGAACCCACAGAAACCACCTGAGAGCATTCCCAAGCTTCTTAGGAAGGATTTGAATTCCCTATTTCTTGGTTTTGCACATTGCAAAATAGGGGAGCTCAATCCATTAGCCAACTTCCTCTATACTTGATCTTCATCCAATTACTCTTGCACACTCCATTAGAGGGTCAAGTTGAACTTGCCCAAGCTCTGATTTAAGTTCCCACAGTAAGGAAGAGCTCAATTGGATTAAAGCCGAAGCCCAAGTGAAGTTGTGTTGGTGATCCACTCAATCCCAAGGCCTAGGAATTTCAATAGGGCTTTGTCTCCACCAGACGAAGCTACCTCATCGATCTTGAGCACCGGTGATCACCTCCAACGAGGTATGGAATTTTTTTACCACTTAGCTTAGGAGGTGTTGGAGCTTTGTGAAAGAAATATTCATGGCATGTGAAATCCACCATTGGATGGGTTTGTAATTATGCTTAGATGGTGTGGGTTGATTTTTGTATGATTCCATGCTAGATTGAGCTTGGATCTCCCCTTAGATCATGGACGGTCTCCATTGATCCTCAGGGAAGAACTTTGCTCATCTCAACCATCCATCCGCGTATTTTAGATGGACGGCTGAGATTATTTAACACATTTTAGAAATCAATTTTGCTTTTAAAATCGTGGGTGAATCTTTATCTGTTTGATCTTTGATCGGATGACCGAGGATATTAGCGCATGCGTTGCCACCGCCATTTGGGATGTGACATTTAAGTCACACCCTCACAGCATGACACATGTAAAGCGTGGCGCCACCACGTCGCTCATGAGCTGAGTATTAAGCAGGGATTAGTTAAGCAATTAATTAATTCTTAATTAATCCATGGATCTTCAAAAATTCATAATTCTTCATAGAAAAATTAGAAAAATAAAAGGAAAAATGCTATGGAAAGATAACTTTATCTAGAATATTTAAAAAATGTTTTCAATGGATTTTGAATTACTCTTTTCTCTAAATTTGGGTTTCTTTGGGAATCTTAATTAGCTAATTATCCTTTAATTAGGTCATCAATTGATCTCAAATTTTTAGGGTTCATTTTAGGTAATGACCTCTGCCTCGCCTAATTTTCTTGAGATTTATTGAGGGCTCAATTGGGGAAATTGGTATTTCATTCCCAAATTACCTCTTTCATGTAATTAAGGATAATTAAGGTATGATTAGTGGATTTACCCTATGATTAGGTTTGATTAAGGTCAGATCCAATGAGTAGCGGGTTTTTTGAATAATTTTAGAGCATTTCCCCTAAGTTATTCCCTAAACCCCCATTTCTCTCCTTAATCCCCTCTTAATTAAGGGTTAACTCATTAATCACCCCTTTAATCAATTTTCAAAAATTCTAAAAAGTTCCAGAACTTAATTAATCTACCTTGGGTAGATGCTTAGGTTTTTAATAGCCTATGTTTAATTAAGGAAATTAAAACCCCTTTCATAAGTATGAAAGGGTGTTTTAAAATTACTTAAGCTAAATCCCTTAGCTTAATTAACTTTTCATTATTAGGTGCATTGCAAATTTAAATACCTTATGGGTTTTATGTCATCTCATTGGCTCATAATTACTTAGTTAATTTTTCTAAGGTGGTGTAGGTAAGGGTTAATTAATCCACTTAATTTTATACCTTAACCTAATCAATGCTTAAAATGGATTTGATTATCTAAAAATTAAACAAAATACAAAACACATGTGGGAATGGGTTAGGAACAACAAACTCATCTCACCTTTTCAAAATTAAATCAAACTTCAAACTAAACAAAATCATTTTGAAATTCACTTTGATTTATTCTAAAATTTTCTTATTCCTTAAGAATGTCTTTAGGATTTAATAAAGTGAGTTTGTTTACATGTTTTCATTGCTTTGGATCTTTCCCAACATGTTAAGTTGTATGTCATGTGATTCATGCATTCATAATTTCATGTTTCAAATTTTAAAATGAAATTGTTTACTTTATGTCGAACGTGCATGAGTTGGCTAAAGTAAAATATGAGTGGCTATTATCACTAATAAATCCAAATATTTTTAAAACTTATAAAAGAAATATCAAATCTGAAAGTATGCTACTTATACTTTAATTATAAGCTTGCATGTGAAATATTATAAAGGTATGCTAAGTATAGGTTTCCTTTCTTTCCCATGTTGGTATAGTTTTGAATAGGATTTTGGTGAGACATAAGGTTCATTTGAAAGGGACCTAATGCTCACTAATTTCATATCCTATTCATCCTATGCTACCATTTTAGAAGGGTTACTTACACTTACATACATAAATTGCATAAATAAAACAAATCTATTAAACAACTTTTGCATCTTCATTTTCTATTTCATTTCTTTTATATGCATGTTAATACTTAAGGAAAGTGGTATATTAGTTTGGACACCCTGAGGTTGCAAGGCTTTAAGTAGCCTTAAGTAGGTCTTACACCTTACACCTCTAGTTAACAATGGCCCTGTACTCACTTATGCCTTTCTTACTTTCATGTATGTATGTGAAATTTTGGATAAGGAAAACCTTTTCTACTTAAGAAAAATCATGCATATTCAACTTCTAAATTTTCTTACTTAGCATGCATCATAAAGTGTGTTAACTACTCTCATTTTCATGTATAGATATGCTTAGGGTCCATCTGTATGCATGTCATATATGTTGGGAAAGAAATGAAGTAATGTGTGCTATATGGATTTTGATTCATTTTACTTAATCTTAAAATGCATTTATTTTTGAATAGGTTTGTTTAGAGTTTGTCTAAACTTAGGATTGATTAAAAGATGTAATCAAAATATTCATCTAAATGAAATTAAAACATGAACTTACTTTAGAAAATTACTTAAGTTAGGGAAGGAAAGAGAAGTTCTCTTCTCTTTCCCTCTCTTCATAACTTAGTAATTAATTGTAGGTTTCACTTAAAAAAAATTAAAACATGAAATAAAAATAACCCAAAATACTTAAACAACTTAAATGAAACCTTCCTCTAAGTTGAACATGTTCTTCACACTTAGAGAATTTAAACCTAAATCTATAGCTAAGCATACCACAAACCTTCAAAGCACACACATTAGCCTAAGTCACCACCACTAGCTTTAGGTATGGTCAGTGCATGGTTTGATGTTTTTTTTTTTTGTAATGAATGTTTTAGATTGGATGTTAATGTTTATTCTTGTTGAATGAATGATAGGACATTCTCAGTCTAACTATTCTTTTCTGTTAGAGATTGTGCTTAAGGGGTGCTATCATAAATAAAAATATAAATGCTTTTTACTTGCAGGTGCTTATAACCCTTTGCATAATCCATAGTCACCCATGTGTGGGGTGATAAGTCCAATATACATGCTTGCAATGTGTGTGGTATGATTTAACTAACCTTTGTTTTGCAAGTGTTAGTTAAACTTATACTTTTCCTTTTCATGTAAAAATTTGTATAAGTAGGATTTTGGAATGATTTGTTATGGGGGATTAGGATGAGTATTGTCCATAAGATCCTATCTTATGCACCATGTGAAACCATCTACCAATCCAACCTTCCAAAGGAGGATCCAAAGAAGAAAAGAAGAAAAGAAGAAGAAATAAAGAAGAAAGAAGAAAGAAGAATAAAGCTTGAAGACCCCCACATAATTGAATTCCTTTGCTTAAATTATAATTTAATTCATTTGTAATCTAGGTTGTATAACTACCACATTTGATATTTTTGGGTTTATGCGGTGGTGCCCGACCATAAATGGCAACTTATTCTTTTTGCGATTAGCATTATAAATTATTTGATGATTTATTTAGTTGTTGCATTAAGTGGCATGCTTTTCCTAGTTTCTTCCTTAATTATGTATGGCCTAGATGTGGATTAGACTCTTTAGAAAAAAAATAAATATTTTACCACACTTAATGACTCAAATTAAAATTAATTAACTCATAATCTCACTTAAAACTTAGGATTAAAATCAAGATAAAAAAATAAGCAACCCTTTAGCTGGCTGAGTATTTCTTTATAATATCATGCACAAATGCATCTTATTTTACACTTGATTGGAGGGCTTCCACCTTTGCAAGAGAACCCAGCTTGACCTTTGAGGGTCATGGTGGAAACTCACCTCCTCCCTTCTCGCTGATTTTGGCCAATAATCTGATTTTTCATGCATTAGTCATAAAGATCCTATAAGCCTGAGTCAAAAATAATTATCCAAAAATAAAAATAAAAATAAAAATAAAATTTGAATTATATTAGGTTTAGGTCATTTGAAGCATGTCCCTTTACACGATCTAGTCTCTTTAGGGAGTGAGTTTAAGGACTTAGCTTCTTTCTAAGTAATAACAACCTAGCTATCTTGCATAAGCATAAAGACTTACCTACATGTATTTAAAATCATAGCAGGAGTTAGTTGGTATCCACCCCCAAGCGGTTGTAAGTCCAAGTTATCGGGTGGTTTGTCCTCTCTTATGGAGGCAAACCAATTACCCATTTTTTGCCTTAGATTTAGATTGTGCTTCCAGCCCTCACCGAAGCTCCCTAGATTTAGGTTCTGAGGTTGCTTCTCCTCTTTATGGGCCATAAGCATAATACCTCACCTCTTAGGCATTTTTTTAATCTTGTGTTAAGGAATCTTAAGTCCTAAATTTCTAATGAAAAATACAACTCAAATAAACTAAATCAATTTCTAAAATGTAAAGCCCAACTATAAGATAGTTTGAGATGCTCGCTAGGTTTCCTAGCATCGTGAGCATCTCTTACTTATTTCCCATTTTGGCTTCGATAATAACTCCCTTTTTTAGTCAATCCCATTTGATCTTCAAAATATAAACCTTAATGAAATCTTTAGAGACAATGATCATTTACCTTAATCAAGAGTTTTCTTAAGGGATCTCATCCCTTAAGATGTAATTAACTATGGGGGCTTGCCTCTGTAGGGAACTTAATGAACTCGATTTAAAATAAATTTTGCTTTACTTTTCCATGTAAAGTAGGGAAAGAATTTCTGGTACATATGAAGACCCATCATCCTTAGGAGTCTTTATTGAGGTGATTGGTTCCATTAAAGGGTAGTGACTTGTGTATTTTGAAATAGTACACTATAGCTTGATGACGTATCTGATCACCTGAATAAGTACATCTACGGATCTGCATGGCATCGTACCAAGATTAATTTTTGTAAGGGCTCCTCTTTCATTTCTCCCCATAGATTTGAAAGGTGACTCCTTTGTAGAAAATTTTCACCACAGTAGCATGAGCATTGATTTGAGGTGGATTGCTTGAAAATCCAAGGCACGGGATGGAAGTGGTCAGCTTTGATTGAACTCTACCCTCTGATCGTCGAGGCTCTTGGGGGATGATTTGTTCTTGCTCTTCTAGCTTCAAGGATGGTTTGTACAAAGTTAATTTCACTTTGATGGAGGTTTGAGGAAATGGAAATTAGATTGGGGCTACCCTATTTTAATTTTTTTAAAATTGATCAAGGAAGAGTTGGGGACCTCGAGAAACCTTAGAAATTACTCTAGGGCATGCATTTCTGGCTACTAGGGTTGAATCGAGTGTCTCTGGAATTGAGTGAGAATGAGGAGGGTATACCCCTCATTCTTTGGATTGGACGACTAGCCTTATTTGGTTATTTGATCAAATGGCTATCATGGGAGCTCAATTTGGGTAGGGAATCACCTTAGGCTGCTTGAGTGGAGGAGGGTGAGAGTGCATGGGAGTAGTGGGTGTCTATGGCTTTCCAAGTGTTCCAATAGAATGGGGAGGTGATTTAACTTCCTCACGAGTCATGGCAGACCCAACCACCCTTGGGTGAGGTTAACCAGTGTCCTTGGTGCCTAAGTGGACCAATGGATGGGTACTAAGTTTCAAAGGAAGAGAAATGACCATTCCCCCAAGTGATTTTCCTCATGTGATGCCCTAGCCCAAGGGTATCTTGGTCATTTTGCAATGGATTTGATTTGGACAGATTTAAGATGAGTCAAAAGTGGGTTAGCCCAAATTTTGAGTGATTTGGAGTTCATTTGGTTTGATTTGACTTAATTTGACCTATTTAGGTCAAATTGGGTTAGGTTGGGTCAAGTTGAACAATTGGTCGAATTGGGTCAAACCAATGGTTGGGTCAAGTTCACATGACCATTCGGAGTGTATTGGTGTCATTGCTTTGGTTAAATTTGCTTTGGATTTGATTTTGGCTCTTTTGGATTCATATAGGTCAAATGGGTCAAGTTGACCAATTTGACCAAATTGGCCAAATTGGCTTGGGTTGGGTGTTGGTTCAAGTTCAATTGGTTAATTGAAAATGATTATAGGCTTTGGTTTAATCAATTTGGATTTAATTTGGATTTAATTTGGATTTTGGTCAATTTGGGCTAAGTTGGGCTAGGTTGACCAACTGGTCGAATTGTGCTTAATTATGGCTTTGGTCAAGTTCAATAATGAATTTGGAATGAACTTGAGCCATTGGTTGCAATCAATTTGGTTTAGGTTGTAATTTGGCTAGTTTGGGTTCATATGGGTTAAAGGGTTGACTTGGTCAATGGGCTAGTTGACTTGGTTTGACCCAATTCATGAAAATTGATTAACCTAGGATGATCAACAATCATGACATGAAGTTTGGATTGGCATAATTCACTTTGATTTGAATTGAATTGGATTTTTCTTCATGTAGGTCAAATTGGCCACTTTGGGTCAAGTGAGCTAATTGGGTTTAGTTGGCTTGATTTTGAGTTGAGTTTGATTTAGGTGAGTTTATATATGGATTTGAGATTACACATAAAAAATTCAATTGCAATTGGTTTGGGTTCAAATGAATTTTTTTTCATTTAAATATTTCAAGTCAAATGGGCTAGGTTGGATTTGACTTGAGTTGATTTTGATTTATCTTGATGATTGTAGTTTTCATTCAAATTTGGATTGATGTTTGAAGGAAGGATTGATTCAAGAGAAAATCCATTTGTTTTGGCTTGATTTGGATAAGATTTGGTTAAGTCCAAGAAATTGGATTAAAGGGTATAAATTGGATTTTGATTTGATTTTGGATTTGGTTTTGCATATCTGAATTTATATTTCATTTATATTTAGGAATATAAATAAAGATATAAATGATTCATGAGAAAATCATTTGAGTTTGGAGTGGTTTGGAAGCAAATTTGACCAAGCTTAAGGATGTAGGTCAAAAGGGCTTAAGTAGGGTATTCATTTAGTTTGATTTATTTTTGGTCATTGAAAGGTGGATTTCATTTATATTTATGAGTATAAATGAAGGCTTAATAGGTTTATAAAGAAACCAATTGATTTTGGGTTGATTTGTATGAGATTTAGCTAAGCTTGTGGAGATAGGTCCATAAGGCTTAAGGGGGGATTTGGCTTGGTTGGATTTAGTTTGATTTAGTTTTGGCTATTTGAGTTTATATCTCATTTATGTTTATGAGTATAAATGAAGATATAAATGATTCATGAAGAGATCAATCAAATTTGGGTTAAATTGGGAGGAGATTTGCCTAGGTTTATGGTTTTCCACCATAAGGCTTTGAGGGGGGTTTTGATTTTGTATTTGATTATGGGTTCTAATCATTTGGTTTAGAATTTGGATTTTGTTTTGATAAATGATTGATGGATTGAATTGATCTTGGATAAATTCAATTGAATTTGGTTAAGGATAAGTCCATAAGATGAAATCAAAGTGCTTTGGAAGGGTTTTGATTTTTGGATTTGATTATCGGATTCAATCATTTAGTTTGGAATTTGGATTTAAAAATGGTAATTAAGTTGGATTTGAGGTTCGGTTTGAGGAGGAAAGCATATATTGGGTTTAGGCTATAGGGTAGGTAAGTCTTCTTAAGTCCCTAAGGCATAACATATTCTTATGGTTAACCCTTCTAAGACTAAGGAACTCTTAGTGTCTACAAGAGTTCTAGATCTATAATGAGAAAGTTGAGAACTCACTCCAAAAAAGAGGTCAACAAGGGCAGTGTTAGCAAAACTCCCTATAAGAATCGCCTGACTACTCTTGAGTTGAGATAAGTCCCCCATAACACTCTCTCAGTAGTCACCCTTAGGTCAAGTTCAATCTATTTTGCCACTGAAAGGTTACCCCTATGGTCATTCTCACTTTGGAAGATGTAAGTCTGCTACGCATTCTTTCCAACATGACTGTTGCACACCAATGGGAAGCCCTAGGTTTGGTTCAATGTATTATACATCAATAGGTCACCCTAGCACCTGGTCCTTGCTTATGAAGATGTAAGTCTACTATGCTTTCTTCATGGTACAACTGTTGCACATCAAAAGGCACCCCTTAGGTCGGATAGTCTTACCCTTAAGCCGATAGACTACCCCTTTGGATCGATAAATTTGAGATAGGCCAAGGCCGACATAACCCCTTCTCATTGCGGTCCATTGCACATCGATGGGATCCATAAAATTAAATTAATCCTGACTACTCTTGAGCTGACATAAGTCTTCAACGGAATTCACTCCCTAGTAACCTTAGGTCGGGTTTGATTTGTTACACCATCAACTAGTCACCCTAGTGATTGTTCCCCACTTTGGAATCGTTGCACACCGAAAGGCAACCCTTAGGTCAGATAGTCCTACCCTGTGGCTGGCAAACTACCCCTTTGGACTTATAAATCTGAGATAGGGCAAGGCCAACATAGCTCCTTCTCAGTGGGTCCATCACACACCAACAGGGTCCACAACATAACACACCAAATTAAATTAAATTAAATCAAATCAATATAAATCAAATTAATCGTTAGAACTACACTTGAGTTGAGGTAAGATCCCCAATGACACTCTACCAATAGTCACCTTAGGTCAGGTTTGGTTTACTATACCATCGATAGATCTCCCCAATGACTGATCCCTACTTTGGAAGATATAAGTCTGCTATGCTTTCTTCTAAGTACAATTATTGCACACTGAAAGGAAACCATTTGGTCCGATAGCCCAACCCTATGGCAGTGGACTATCCTTTTGGATTTGTAAATCTAAGATAGGCCAAGGCCTCCATAGCTCCTTCTTAGTGGGTACATCGCACCCCAACAATGTCCATAACAAACCAAATTCAAAACCAATCTTCCTACTGGAGTCAAATTAAACATATAGAACAAACCAAACTTCACCCCAGCGAGGTGAAAATCAGATTAATCTCCTAGTGGAGCCTAAATCAAAATCTAAATCCAAAAAATTCAGCCAGGCTTATGACCCCAGCGGATGTACCCTCGATTCAAAATTATTCTCCCTAGTGGAGCCATAAGAAATCCAATTAAAATATTATCCCTAGTGGATAGCCCAAACCTGCTTCCCTTGTGGAAGGTTCACATTCTCAATCCCTAGCAGATATGCCTCTATATCAATTAAAATTAATTTGATCTTGATCCCCAATGGGCTATAGATTCTTATCCTCAGTGGAGACACACCAAAACTAATCATATTCACAATCAAACCCAAATCCATATCCCCAATGGATAGCTTGAACCTGCTTCCCTAGTGGAAGGTTCATATACTTATTCCACAATGGATTTCTCCTTTTATTCCCTCAGCATAAACCTCTCACATGTCATGCCTAATGCATGTTTGATCCCTTAGCTGATCTTCCTTCATGTCCTTAACATGAAATTCCAACCAAATCTACTTTTCTCTCTTATGCCCTTAGCATAAGTTGAGTTGTATTGCACTAAGATCATGATTTTATCTACCTTCTGGACTTAGGCATAGATCATTTTTTTTTGTACTTGCAATCCTTTGGATGTTGTTGATCATCTTAACGCAATACGTGTGGTGTGCCTTGTACATTACACACCTATTGGGGTCCTTTGTTGACCTCACCTTTGGAGTGAGTTCTCAACCTCTTTTTTTGACCTATGAGTCTGACATTAAGACTTCCTTAGGGATAAGACACTTCTAGCAATTAGGTGAACAATTAACTTAAGCCTAAAGACTTAGAGGGTTAACCATAAGATTTGGCTATGCCATAGGGAGAAAGGAGACTCACCTACTCTATAGCTTAAATATGACTTATGTTTACCTGCTCAAACCAAACCTCAAATTCAATTCAAATATTTAAATCCAAATCAAATTATTCAAGCCCATGATCGAATTCAAAATCAAAATCCTTCCTAAGCCCTATGATTTATCTTACAGACATAGACTTAGCCAAATCCAAATCAATCCAAATTCAATTGATTTTCTCAAAGATCAATTCAACCCTTCAATCAATTTATCAAATTGAAACTCGAACTCAACTTCAAATCATGATCCAAACCAAAATCCTAATCTAAACCCTTAAGCCAATTTCATGGACTTAGCCAAATCTCATCCAAATCAAACCTAACTCAATTGATTTTCATAAATTAATCAATCCTTCAATCATCACTTCAAGCCATACCAAAATTTAATCAAATCAATTAAGCCAAAGTCAAACCTAGCCTAACCCATTTGACCCAAAATATTCAAATAAGCTCCAAATCACCTAAGTCTAATTAAAATCAAATTAAATCAAACTAAATTAAATTGAATCAAAACATGAAATCAATGCATAAACACAAACAGACAAAAAAGAAATCAAGATGGGACACAAAATAGCAAATAGGTCATTTCACCTAGAGTTGATCCCCGTGAGTTCCACTAAGACAAAAGTCAACAACATAAAATTTGATCAAACTGAGTCACTCCAATGAGTCAAATTGATAAAATGAACATGTTTGAGTCTAAAACTAAACAAATCTAAATTTAAATCCAAATGGGTTGATTTGGCCACCTAACCCAAGAAGACCCAAATGCATCATATTAAATCTAAATTCAAATTAAATTGAAAATCAATTCAAATCAAACATCCAAAATCATTTTAAATTTTTAATTAGATAAAATTTAGCCAACCAATGGGTTTAATTTAATAAATTTGATCATTTAACTCAAATAAGTCCAATGTGGCCCATTAAGCCCAATTTTGGTCAAAATGGGCTTAAATCTAAATCTACATCAAATCAAGTGAGATCAATTACTCCAAATCATCTTAAACACTTAATCAAACATGAGTGTAACCCAAACACACCATAATTGAGCCAAATTGATCATTTAAATCAATTAAGCCCAACTGAAACAAAATATAATTAGCAAGCTAATAAAATTATAAAAAATAGAAAATCAATCATATAACAAAAGAAATTATCAACATTGTCAATGTATAATTGAAATAGAAATATAATTAAATTTGAACATCAAATATAAATTTGATTAAAATTAAATCAAAATAATTAATTATTAAATAAATAATAAATACAATTTGAATAATCATTAATTATAGTATATATAATTTATAAACTTTAGTTAAATTAAATCTATAATATCAAAATTATTAGAAATTATAAAGATTTATAAATAAAAAAAAGGATAAGTCTAAAAAAAACAACAACAAAAAAATTTCCATCCTTAGTCACGTGACACCAAGAGAAAAAATATATATATATATATATATATATATATATATATATATATATATATATATATATATATATATATTTATGCATGTATGCTATCATTCTCATGCAACATTTATCTCGTTAAAAAATAAAATAAAATAATAATAAATTTGGACATCACTCTTTATTAAAGCTAGCAAAGCAAGTATTTTTATTTCATGAATCTCAAATAATTTTTTTTTATTTTCTATTCAAATGAAAACCTACTCTCTGGCTTAAAAAAAATAAAATAAAAGAAAATATCTTATCTTACCCACTTGGAGCATGTGGGCCATCTCTCTCTCTCTCTCTCTCTCTCTATCTCAACATACAGAGCCTCCCATCCTGACTAAGAAAAAATAACAATCATGTGCTTAGATTCCTTTCCATGTTTCTACTATTGAATACCATCTCCGCCTCCATTTTCATCCCCACGAACTGGATTGAAACAAGAGAGAAAGTGGAGATCTTTCTCCCTGCATAGCCTCTGTCCATTTTTTTAAGAGAAGCTGACCTCTCACATCTTCCTTCATGCAACCAAATTCAAAACCAACCTTCCAAGTGGAGTCAAATTAAACATATCTAACAAACCAAACTTCACCCCAGAGAATCGATTAGTCTCCCTAGCTAAATAAAATATAAATCTAACAAATTCAACCAGGCTTATGTCCCCAATGGATGTACCCTCAATTCAAAATCATTCTCCCCAGTGGAGCCATAATAAATCGGATCAAACTCTTATCCCTAGGGGATAGCAACTGCTACCTAGTGGAAGGTTCACATTCTCCCCTAGAGGATTCAAATCCATATCCCTATATGCATCCATATCAATTAAAATAAAAGAATTAAAATTAATTCGATCTTGGTCCCCAATGGGTCATAGATTCTATTCTCCAGCGGAGACACACCAAAACTTATCATATTCACAATCAAACTCAAATCCATATCCCCAACGGATAGCTTGAACCTGCTTCCTTAGTGGGATGTTCATATACTCAATCCTTAGTGGATTTCTCCTTCTATGCCCTTAGCATAAACCTCTCACATGTCATGCCCAATGCATGTGTGATCCCTTAGAGGATCTTCCTTCAAGTCCTTAACATGAAGTTCTAACCAAATCTACTTTGCTTTCTTATGCCCTTGGCATATGTTGAGTTGCATTGCACTAAGATCGTGATTATATCTATCTTTCAGACTTAGGCATAGATCATTTTCATTAGTACTTGTAATCCTTTGGATGTTGTTGATCATCTCAGTCAATGCCAATACGTGTGGTGTTCCTTGTCAGTTACACCACACCTATTGGGGGTCCTTTTGTTGACCTAACTTTTGGAGTGAGTCCTCAACCTCTTCTTCTTAAACCTACAAGGCATCTAGACACTAAGATTTCCTTGGTCATAAGACACTTCTAGCAATTAATTGAACATTTAACCTAAGCCTAAAGACTTAGAGGGTTTACCATAGGAATAAGCTATGCCTTAGGGATTAAAGAGACTCACCTACTCTATAGTCTAAACCTGACCTATGTTCACCTTCTCAAACCAAACCTCAAATTCAATTCAAACATCAAAATCCAAATTCAAATCCAAATCAATTGAAGCCCATGATCGAATCCAAAATAAAAATCCTTCCTAAGCCCTGTGATTTATCTTATGGACTTAGCCTTAGACAAATCCAAATCAATCCAAATTCAATTGATTTTCTCTAAGTTCAATTCAACCCATCAATCAATGTATCAAACTCAAACTCAATATCAACTTCAAAGCATGATCCAAACTTAAATCCAAGTCAAATAAAATCCAAATCCAAGCCCTTAAGAAAATTTCTTGGACTTAGCAAATTAATCAATCCTTCAATCATCACTTCAAATACCAAAATCTACAATCAAATCAATCAAGCCAAGGTCAAACCTAACTAACCCATTTGACCCAAAATATTCAAATAAGCTCCAAATCACCTAAGTCCAAATAAAATCAAATTAAATCAAAATTAAACTAAATTAAATTGAATAAAAAAAATGAAATCAATGCATAAACACAAACAAACTAAAAAGAAATCAAGATGGGACACAAAATAACAAATAGGTCATTTGACCTAGAGTTGACCCACATGGGCTCCACTAAGACAAAAGTCAACAAATTAAAATTTGATCAAATTGAGTCACTCCAAAGACTCAAAATCATTAAATGAACATGTTTGAGTCTAAAACTAAACAAATCTAAATTTAATGAAGATCCAAATGGGTTGATTTAGCCACCTAACCGAAGTAGACCCAAATGGATGGTATTAAATCTAAATTCAAATTAAATTGAAAATTAATTCAAATCAGACATCCAAAATCATTTTAAATTTATAATTAGATAAAATTTAGCCAACCATTGGGTTTAATTTAATAAATTTGGTCATTTAACTCAAATAAGTCCAATGGGCCCATTAAGCCCAATTTTGGTCAAAATGGGCTTAAATCTAAATCTACATCAAATCAAGTGAGATCAATTACTCCAAATCATCTTAAACACTTAATTGAACATGAGTGTAACCCAAACACACCATAATTAAGCCAAATTGATCATTTGAATCAATTAAGCCCAATTGAAACAAAATATAATTAGCAAGCAAATCAAATTATAATAATTAGAAAATCAATCATATAACAAAAAAAGAAACAATCAATATTGTCATTGTATAATTGAAATAGAAATATAATTAAATTTGAACATCAAATATAAATTTGATTAAAATTAAATCAAAATAAGTAACTACTAAATAAATAATAAATATACAATTTGAATAATCATTAATTATAGTATATATAATTTATAAACTTGGTTAAATTAGAACTATAATATCAAAATTATTAAAAATTGTGAAGATTTATAAATAAAAAGAACAAGTCTAAAAAACAATAACAAAAAAATTCCATCCTTAGTGTGACACAAGACTATATATATATATATATATATATATATATATATATATATATATATATATATATATATATGTATCATCATTCTCATGCCACATTTATCATTAAATAAAATAAATAATAATAAATTTGGACATCACTCTTTTATTAAAGCTAGCAAAAGCATCAAGTGTTTTTTTTTTCACGTGAATCTCTAATAAATTTTTTTATTTTCTATTCAAATGAAAACCTCTTCTCAACTTAAAAAATAAAATAAAATAAAATATCTTATCTTACCACTTGGAGCACACGCATCTCTCCTCTCTCTTATATATATATATATATATATATATATATATCCATCTGAGCCCATCCCACGACAAAAAAAAATAGTAATCACTGGAGACTCCTTTCCATGTTTCTCTGTGGAATACCATCTCCTCCTCCATTTTGATCCCCATGAACTGGACGGGAACAATAGAGAAAGCAAACATTTTTCTCCTTATGAGCCTCTCCTGCCATTTTTTTAAGAAGCTTGACCTCTCTGCATCTTCCTTCATGCAAGAGCTGAACCTACACATCTCATTTCATTCGAAGGCTAGCCTCACAGGATTGGAGTCCCTTTGTTCGTCCATCTTCACTCTCCATATTAGTCGTATGTGAGCAGCGTCTCATTCTCTTGCTGGTTCAATACTTCCTCCCCTCCAATCAAATCAAAGGCTAGCCACACACCTCCCTCTATTTTTCTTGTGCAAGCATCGAGAGACTCATGTCACACTCTTATCCAAACAAGCTTCATCCTGAGCCCACATAGGTTGAGAGACTATAACCTTCTTGAGAATATTCGTTGCTCCAACTCAATGAAAAATCCAATCCTCTTTAAACTCTTTTTTGATATAGTCATTCTTCTCATCCCTCTCATTTTCAATTTAAAAGTATCATGCTACCTGAGCCTCTCTCTCCTCTTGCCCTCTTCCTCTATAGACACTTGATCTTCTCCACATTTCCTTACAAAATGCTTTGCTACAACTTTCCTTATATGTTGAACCTCCTTTCCTTCTTCTAGCCTGCATTCCACTACCTCCTATTCTCCATCTAGGTTTTCCTCCATTGGCCTGCATTTGAACAACTCTTCTCTACACAACCCAAGCACATGTAAGGAAGATATTTCCTCCAGCTTGCTTCTAACTGTTCTGTCCATGAGAATGATGAAGCTCTGGTAAGCAGCGACTGTGAGTGAGCTTATGGGATAGTTGGTGAGGAGAAAAGCCTAGAAACATCTGGCAAAGCTCCCTCATGCTTCAGGAAAGATGTTCAAATTGACCAATTTAGAGAACACTATCTTTAATCAGTGAGGAGGCATTTAAAGATAACCATATGAGTAAAGAAAATGTATGCTAGCCAAAGTATTGATCTAACCCAACAAGCATCTCAATAGGGCTTCATTTCTTCTAAATTAAGCAGCCTCTCTGTCAGAATCCACCATACATTAGCTCTGGTGAGGTATAATTCTTAAACGCTTAGAAAGCCTTAGGGATCTTATGTTCGATGTGTTAAATGCCAGCGTCCTTAGGATCCAACCTTTAGCACCATGCACTTTACTTTTTAGTCCTTTTGGCGAGATTAGAGACAAAAGCAAAATTATTTATTTTATGTGTTTGAAATGAATAATTTTTATTAGGTCGAATGGCGTAGTGATTTTATTCCCCCTATCAATCCATGTTTAACTCGTGGGCCATTTGATTTTCGATCGAATCATCATGATTAATCCAGCTTATTTTATTTATTATTAAATTCAACTGATTTTAAAAAAAAAGAGTTAATCAATCTTTAGAATTCCAAACAAAATAAAAAATGAAATAATATGTGATCAAACAAAATAAAAAAGTGCAAATTAAAATATCATAAAATCTAAGTAAAACTTAGTATAAAAAGAAAAAAATTAACTAAACCAATAGTATTATAAATATTATAATCGAATATAAAAGTTGTTTGAACATAATTTATTAAAGTCAATATAGTCAATTATTGTTATATGTTGATTCTAAAATCAAAAATTTAGTTATGTGACATATCCTTAATTATAATTAACTCAACAATATGCTTTATTTGTTATTCATATAAAATTTTGGAGGAATTCTTAACTAATTCAAATCTCATATTCTAAATATCATAATCAAATAAAATAAACATAAAATTAAATATAAACTCAAAAGTTATTAAATCATATCCAATTACTCCAAATTTCAATATCAAAATAAGTTAAACAAAAATAAAATCCAAATAAACAAATCTATTGAACTAAGATAATAATCATTAAGCTAAAGAGATAATCATTTATATAAACTAGATGGATAAATTCAATAAGTTAAACCCTTTAATTCAAATAATAGAACACATTAAACTTCAAATAAATCATAAGTAAATTAATACACATTCACCAATCCAAATCAAACTCAAATAAAATAGTAAATATTAATGAATTTAAATGAACATTGAAATGATAATAATCATATGAAATTAAAACCAAAAAAGCATTAGATATTTAAGAAATTGAATTATCAAAAATTTAATTAAACAAAACATCTAATACAAAATTAATCAATCAAAATATATGAAATTTAATAAACTTAAACTTCATTAGATATTAAGGATATTAAATTATCAAAATTTAATTAAATTAAAATATCTAATCCAAAATTAACCAATCAAAATACACGAAGACTAAGTAAACTAAAAATTTAAAAATCTAATTTAATTCAAATAAACATTAATCAAATCAAATCAATCATGTAAATTCGAATGGGCTAATTAAGATACTTAAAGACCTTAGTTAGACTCTTTAAGAGTTAGGATGCAGAATATGGTGAGTTCCATCCAAAAATGTAATTCATTCTACTCTTCATTCTTGAAAACCTAAATATCACTTTAACCAAATAAAACTGAGATAAATATGGAAAATAAATCATTAAATCATTTAAATTAAAACCACCCAAAAGAAAATTTTTAAAAAATACAAACTCCAAATTGAAACTTAAATAAAAGAAGTCTAGTAATGTCTTTTCACGCAATCCCTTTTTTCACACACTAGAATACTAGGTCCGACCAGAATTAGGTTAGGTAGATGTGTTGATTGTATGGTTGATGTTGTGTCTTATTTTGTGATGTAATATTTTTAGACGGATGTTAGAATGGATGTAGGCTAGATGTTAGGCGGTTGATAGTCTAACATTATTTTTTGCAAAGGATTGTACTTAAGAGGTCGCTTAAAAATAAATATAAATGCTCTCTTTGCAGGTTGCTTAAGCCTCTAAGCATAATCCAAGTTAGGATAGGTGGGTTTGGTTACCCATGTGCAAGGTGCTAAGTCTAAATTATAAATATAACTATTTGGATTATATGTGTGTTTAGCTAACACTTATTTTGCAGGTGTAGTTAGATTTACTTTTCCTTTTTTAATGTAATTTTGCATTACGAATTAGGATTAGTGCTATGGGGGTTTAGGATGAGCATTGGCTAGAAGGGTTACTCTTGGGGTACTATGTGATGCCTTGAAGCCTACCACATCAAAAGAAGTAAAGATATGAAGAAATGAAGGAGACATGAATAATGAATACTTGAAGACCCCCCCCCATAGAATTTATTATTTGTAATTGTAATTATTCTTATATATACCGAATTATACAATGGTAGAGCTCAGCTTCCCATTTTCTCTTTTCAGGGTGTACGATGGAACCCGGCCGCGCCGGCCTTTTATTCTTTTGTGTTAGTCTATAAAATTGTTTAATGTTGTATTTAAATTGAGCATTAGAAACAACATGCCTTTCTTAGTTTATTATATGTTTGATGATTTAATGTGTAGCTTGGTTGCGATTAGGCTCTTAGGATAAAATTAATTTCTCTACCATAATTAATAACTCACAATTAAAATTTAAAATCACTCATAACCTCACCATAAAGCCTACATTCTAAATAAATAATTAAAAGATTTAGCAATCCCTTAGTTGAATGGTTGAATGTCTCACAAGATGCATGCATATTCTTTCTCTCTTGAATATGAAGGTTCACCATCTTTACAAGATAGGGGAATTCTTGACCTATGAGGGCATCCCTTGTGGTGGAGAACACATTCTTCTAGCTGATTTGGCCCATAACCTATTTTCATCATGCATATAAGCATCAAAATCCTAAAGCCTATATCAAAATAAAGTGTCAAAATTGAAATAAATTTGAAAGGATTTTGCATTTATAGATTAAGTCATTACTCGGACCACTCATGCTCTAGTCTCTTAGGGAGTGGATTTAAGGACTCTAGTATCTTTCTAAATAATAACTGCCCTAGCTACCTTGCAACTCAAAAGACTTTCCTACATGAATTTATAGCATAGGGGGACTTGGCTGGCTACCACTCCATGTAGTTGTAAGCCTAGTTGTCTGGTGGTTTATCCTCTCTTGTGGAGGTAAACCATACACCCATATTCACTTAGACTTAGGTCATGCTTTGGCTTATGCCAAAGCTCCCTCGATTTAGGATCTGAGGTAGTTGCTTCATTCGGGCTACTAGCATAAATCCTCACCTCTTAGGCATTTTCATAATCTTATGTCGTTGGATTATAAGTCCTAGCTTTCTAATAAAATGTAAACTTCAATAAAATTAATCTCTTCAACTTCAAACATATAAAGCAAAACTAAGATAAATTGAAATGCTCACTAGGATTCCTTATATCATGAGCATTTCCTACTCATTCTCTTTGGCTTTGATAATAAGTGTTCTCCTTGAACAATCCCATTTGATTTTTCAATACAAATAATCTTTTGATATTCAAGCCTTGAAATCTTTGGAGACCTTAATTTCTACTTTAATTGAGAGTATTCCTAAGGAATTCCCATTCCTTATGATGTAATTAACTATGGAGGCTTGCCTCCATAAGGAAGTTAACAAACTTGGCTTAATATAAATCCTACTTTACTTTTCCATGTAAAGAAGATGAAAGATCTCTTATACATTTGAAGACCCATCATGCCTTAGGAGTCCTTACTAGGTGATTAGGTCCATTATAGGGTGATGACTTCTATCTTTCAAGATAGTGCATCATACCTTAATATAGTACTCAATCACTTCAATAAATACCCCCTAAGATTTTTATGGTGTCCTACCTCCAAAAAATAACACCATAACCCTAAAGCCTAAGTAATAAACCCTAAACCCTAAACCCTAAAACTTAAACCCTAAACCTTAAACCCTAAAACCTAAACCATAAACCTTAAACCCTAATAATATTAAAAAATTAAAGGGAAAAACTTTGTTGCCCTAGTCCTCTCCTCATGTTCTGGCTATTTTCCTTTCCCCCTCTCATTTTTGGCTTTTTTGATGCTTCTTACATGCTATTTTGAACAATTCTCTTTGGATTCCTTCTCCAATTGATGAGCACTGGCTGATTTTATCTCTTCCTTGGAGTGACATCACGACTTGGCATCTTCTGAAAAATTCCTTGGGCAAAACTAAAAGATCATATGGATCCTACTAGGGCATCATCTACCTTGGCTTTGGCTACTTTGAAATCATTCAAAGATGTTCTCACTGGTAAGGATGGCTATCCAGGTGAGTCTCTGGAGCTTATTTTGACTTCTTTTTAAGGCATGCCTGTAGTTATGTGCTCTGATCTGAGTGTGGAAAAGCTTCCTAAGCTATTTGAATTCACTTTGGTTGGAATGTTTACTCTTTGTAGGCCTAATTTGGAAAACATTCGCTCTTTCATTCATAGTCTAAAACTTTTGGGAGCTTTTATGATTCGTTTAATTAATTCCCGTAACATTTTATTTCAGTTGATGAATGATTTGGATTACTATCGTGTTTTCTCTCTTCATTCTTATTTTGTTTTTAATTCCCAAATGAGGTTGTTAAAATGGACTCCACTATCTAATATTAATGAAGAATTCCCAATTGTACCGATTTGGATTTCTCTCCCCAATATGCCTATTCATTTCATTAACCATGAATTACTTTTTTTTGTGGGTGCCTTATTTGGTCGGCCATTGCAAATTGATCAAGCAACAACTATAAAATCTCATCCTTCAGTGGCTAGATTCCTTGTTGAATTAGACAATTCAAAACACCCCAAAGAAATTTAGGGGATCTAAAATTATGGTTATATGCAAAGAATTGAATTTTAAAATTTCTATCTTTTATTCTCAATGCAAAATCCACATGATAATTGAATGTTTGATTCTTCATCCTCACTTAAAAAAATATCCATTAGAACTCTTTCCTAACCTAGCGACCATTATTAAATTTCAAAAAACTACTTTAAAAAAAAAAGAATTCTTTGAATGTTCCTAATAAGGATAATTTACCTTTTACTTCATTTAAGAAAATGAAGGCTTCTATTATGAACAATAAATAGCTTTTTGAACTTTTGAATGTGGATTTTATTTCCTCTAATTTCATATCTACATCCTTGATCACTTTGATATATGAAAATAAAGATTTAATGGAGAACATAAATGAGGAATTTAATATTATACATCATTCTAATTCAATGGAGAATATGACTTTAATAATTCATGATAATTAGGTTGATAAACCTGATTCCATATTCCAAATTCAGGATGATTTGACTTCTCAAAAAGATTTTCTTTATCTAATAATTTGGATAATGATGATGAAGGGTTTGGTGTTCCCACTTGCCTTCTTAATAAATTAGTTTATGCTCCTCCCTTGCTATTCCCGAAGCTCATTTGTCTTTAATAAATTCTAGTGTTTTGAAAGAAGGAGAATTCACTTCTCATCAGGATATTTCTCCTAATCTATGAATAATGTTGCTAAATCCTTTTCGAATGATGATTCAAAGGGAAAAGATAATCACTTCCAAACTTTCTATTCAGAAAAAAAAAATGTTAAAAATTTCCTCCCAAATTGCTAAGAAACACTAGTGCTGCTTCATTCTCCTCTCTTCTCTCATATTTGGTCGGCCAAATAAGAGAGAAGAATTCCCAATTGTACCGATTTGGATTTCTCTCCCCAATATGCCTATTAATTTCATTAACCATGAATTACTTTTTTCTGTGGGTGCCTTTTTTGGTGGGCCATTGCAAATTGATCAAGCAACAACTATAAAATCTCATCCTTCACTGGCGAGATTTCTTGTTGAATTAGACAATTCCAAGAAACACCCCAAAGAAATCTGGCTGGGATCTAAAAATTATGGTTATATGCAAAGAATTGAATTTTAAAATTTCCTTATCTTTTATTCTCAATGCAAAATCCACAAGCATGATAATTCTGAATGTTTGATTCTTCATCCTCACTTAAAAAAAAATCCCTGTTATGAGAACTTATGTTCTTAACCCTAGGCCGACCAGTTGGAACTATATAGAGGGAATGTTCGTTACTCATTCAATCCAAGTGTTGTAGCTATCGATCCTGCTTATCTTGCTTTCCTAAAGAAATCATGAACTGTTGACTCATTCTTTTAATATTTTTAGGATTTGTTTTAGTCATACTCTGCATCTTTTTCTCATATGCTTTTTAGCTGTTGTATTTTCTCTTTTGTTTGTTTTCATTTTCTAATGTACTTAGATGGGAGTTTAGCTCTCTAAGTTTATAGTAGCTCTATGAGTAGTAGAATTTGAGAGCTTTACCCCTTTTAAAGACATGGTATCTTTTCCTTTTATGGTAATAAAATTGTAACTTTCCCCAAAAAAAAAGAAAACCCTAAACCCTAAACCTTAAACCCTTAACACTAAATGCTAAACCCTAAACCCTAAAACTATAAACTCTAAACCCTAAACCCTAAACCCTAAACTAACCCTACACCCTAAATACCATAAACCCTAAATCCTAAACACTAAACCTAAACCTTAAACCCAAACCTTAAACCATGAACCCTAAAAGCATAAAATCTAAAACCTTATACCCTAAACCCTAAACCTCAAACCTAAAACTAAACCTAAAGTAACTAAATAAATAAAAAAATAAAGTTAAACCCTAAAACATAATAAGCCTAAACCTAAACCCTAAGAAAGGGTATAACCTTGATGGCAGGAACATCACCGTCAACTAGGCTAATTCTAGATCTGGCAGTGGAGGTGAAGGTGGAGGCGATGGTTATCATAGTGGTGGTGGGGGATTTGTAGGACCTGGTGGATATGGAGGTGCTGGTTAGAGTAGTGGTGGTTATGGAGGTGAGAGGAGTGACGGAGGTTACAACCATGGTGGTGGTGGAGGGAGAGATCAAGGATGGTGGATCCCGCTACTGAGAGTGGTGGTTCAGGGGAACCGAGAAATCAAGAACCCACCGATTCTATCTATGAAAATGTGTCTTTATAGTAGAGACGGTCCTAGTTATCTAGGGTTTTTTATTTTCTCTATGCATGCTCATTTTCTATTTCTGTTGTTGCCTATGTGTTAGAAAACTTGGTGTGTTACTTGGTTAATGAAATCAAAAAGAAGAAATGTTGAATATGAATTTATTCTTTATTAAAAAAAGAAATACCACAAACCCAAAACACTAAACTAAAACCTGAACCCTAACTCTAAAGCCTAAAACCTAAACACTAAAACCTAAATCCTAAAGTCTAAAAACCCTAAACCCTAAACCCTAAACCCTAAACCCTAAAACCCTAAACCCTAAACCCTAAAACTTAAACCCTAAACCCTAAACTTTATTAAAAAAAGTTTAAACCCTAAACCTTAAAGCCTAAACCCTAAACTCTAAACTAAAACCTAAACCCTAAACCTAAAAGCTAAACCCTAATCCTTAAACCCTAAAAACCCTAAACCTAATCATTAAACCCTAAACCCTAAACCCTAAACCCTAACCCTAAAACCCTAAACCATAAACCCTAAAACCTAAATCTAAATAAAAAAATAAAATAAAAACCTAAGCTAAAGCTTGAACATAAACCTAAAACTAAACCTAAACCTAAAGCTAAAAATAAAATAAAATAGAAAATAAAAACTAAACTAAAATAAAATAAAATAAAAACCTAAACTAAACTAAAAAAATAAAATAAAAATAAAATAAATAAAATAAAACCTAAACCTAAAATAAAATAAAAATAATTATAATTTAAAATAAAATAAAATCCTAAATCTAAAAAATAAACCAAAAGTAAATAAAAAATAACACCTAAACCCTAAACTATGAAAAACCAAAACTTAAAATAAAAATAAAATAAATCGAAACATAAACTAAAATAAACAAAACTAAAATAAATAAAACCTAAACCTAAACTTAAATTAAACTAAACCTAAACTTAAATCTAACCTAAATAAAAAAAAGTTAGCCAAAAATAAACCTAAGCCTAAACTAATAAATAAAACCTAAAAATAAACTTAAAATAATAACCTAAAACCTAAACCTAAAAAAATAAAATAAAAACCCAAACCTAAACCTAATAGTAAAACATAAAACCTAAACCTGAAAAATAAAATAAAAATAAAATTAAACTAAAAAATAATTCTAAACCTAAAAAATAAATTAAAATTAAAATACCTAAACTAATATAAATAATTTTAAAATAAATAAACTAAACTACATAAAAAGTAAACCTAAATAAAAATTAAAAATAAAATAAACTAAAATAATTAAAAAATAAACTAATTAAACTAAATAAACCTAAACCTACTAGTTTAAATAATTTCTTTAAGAAAAAAAACCCTAAACCCTAAATCTTTAACACTAAACCCTAAAAACCCTAAACCCTAAATCCTAAACCTTAAACCCCTAAACCTACAACCCTAAACCCCCCTACAACCCTAAACTCTAAACCTTGAACCCTAAACACTAAACCCTACAATTTAAACCTAAATTAAACCTAAACTAAATTAAAACCTAAACCCTAAACCTAAACACTAAAACCCTAAATCCTAAACCATAAACTAAAACCCTAAACCTTAAACCTAAAACTAAAACTAAACACTAAACACTAAACCCTAAACCTAAACCTAAAACCCTAAACCCTAAACCTTAAACCCTAAAACATAAACCCTAATAAAACTTAAATTTAAACCTATACCTAAAACTAAACCTAAACCCTAAACTAAAACCATAAACTCTAAACCCTAAGTTTAAACCCAAAACCAAACCCCAAACCATAAAACCTAAACTAAAATAAATTTAAAATAAACTTAAACCCTAAAACATAATAAACCTAAATCTAAACCTACACCCTAAGAATGAGTAACCTTGATCGGAATATCACCACAACCGTCCAAGAGATCCGTGGTGGAGATGAAGGTAGATGATAGTTATCACAAGTGGTGGTGGGGATCCGGAGGTGTTGTGGATATGGAGGTGGAGGAGCAACAATGGCGCCATGGCAAAGGGAGAGGTTGGGGATATGATGGTGGATCTCGCTACTCAAGAGGACGGGGTGGTTCTGATGGGAACTGGAGAAACTTAGGAACAACCGATCCAATCTGCTACTTATGGAATTGTGTCTTTATAGTAGAGAAGGTTTTAGTAATATAGGGTTTTTGATCTGCTCTATGCGTGCTCATTTTTTATCTATGTTGTCATTTATGTCATAAAAAACTTGGTGCGTTACTTGGTAGATGAAATATAAAAGATGAAATATCGAATATGAATTTATTCTTTGTTAAAAGAAATAACCCAAAAACATTAAACCCTATAGTAAAACCTGAACCCTAAACCTAAAACTTAAACCCTAAACCCTAAATCCTAAACCCTAAACCTTAAACCCTAAAAACCCTAAACCCTAAACCCTAAACCATAAATCTCTAAACCCTAAATCCTAAAACCCTAAATTCAAAACCCTAAACCCTAAACCTAAACCTAAATAAATTAAACTAAACTAAATAAACCTAAAATAAATCTAAATAAATAAACTAAACCTAAACTAATAATAAAATAAAACTAAACTAAATAAACTAAACAAAATAAACATAAACCCTCTAAACCCCCCCATCTCCCTTACGGCGCTCTAGGGATTTCATTTTCCCCTTCATCGGTGCATCCTCGTCTTGCATTTTTGGTGGATCATTCATCATTCTTAACTAATTTTTGGTGTTTTTCAATCTCTGGCTACTCACTTGGTGTGTCTCTTTTGATTATGGCTACGATGACCTCAAACCGACAACTTTTTGCACCTATTTTGGATAATCCAACTAGGGCATCCAATTTTGTGGGGATTCCTAAACCTAATGCCATTCCTGCAATAAAACCCTTTAAGGATGCACTTTTTGGTAAGAGCTCTACCTCTTCTGACTCGATGAATCTGATTTTGTCTTCTTTTCAAGGTATGCGATCATCATCTTGATGTCAAAAACCTTTTACTTTGATTGAAAACTTTTCTTTGTGCCAAATTTGGATAAGTTTTGATCTTTTTCATAACCTTAAACTTTTAGGTGCTTTCTCTATTGGCTTGATCAATCCAAGACATATTCTGATTCAACTTACAAAGGATTTAGAATATTTAAGGGTTTTCTCATGTCAATCTTATTTTGTTTTTAATTGTCAAATGTGTTTGTTGAAGTGGTCTCCTTCTTGATATAAAGGAGGAATCACCTATTATTCTTGTGTGGTTAGCTCTTCCAAATATGAGAATCCATTAAGTTACCTAGTAGATTTTATTTATCGGGGCTCTTTTCAGTCGGTCGCTCCAAATCATTTAGGCGACCACTGTGAGATCCTATCCCTCTATTTCTTGTATGTTGGTTGAACTTGACATATCTAAAAAACATCCTAAGGATTTTTGGATTATATATGAAAAGTTTAATTATTTATAAAAGCTCAAATTTGAAAATTTTCTAATTTTCTATTCCCAATGCAAGATACATGGTCATGATTATTCAGAGTGTTTTATTCTTCACCTACTTCTTAAAAAGAAAATTTTGAATGATCCTAACTCTAAATTAGATACTGATAAAGTTAATAAAGCTATTTTTGTGCCTAAAAATAACTTAAATGTTGATATTAGGTTGGATTCTTTTGAATCTTCTGATATTCCTAAAATTATTGTTTCTACTTCTCATTCTGACCATGACAAAGGTGCTAATAATGTTTAAAAAGATGATTTGTCTAACAACCTTTCTTTACATAAAAATTTGCCTATTATGGCTTATTCCAAATTCAAAGAGGCTGAAAAAATGATGATTCATTCTCTAATGAGTCTATTCCTACTTCTTTGGCGACATTAATTGATGAGAATGAAGTTTTAAGTGATAACTTGAAAGATAACTTGAATGTGGATGAAATTCTTGAGAAAAACACTGATTCTGACATTGGCAATTGTGCTTTGAATGGTATAATTTCTTCTCCTTCCACTAATTCCAAGATTGATCTTCATTCTAATCCCACTTTTCAATAAAATGCTGCTTTGGAAGAGGGGGAAGTTGTGATTAGAGATGTTCTTGTTGATCCTTATCCTATTAATAATATTCCTAATCAATCTCTTTTCGATGGTGAAACTTTGGATTAAAATAGAAAATTCCAAACTATCTTTAAAAAGAAAAATAAGAACTCTAAGATGCAACCTACAAATTTTGCCAGATCTACTAGATTTGGATCCTCTTCACATAAATAATGTGTTGTTTCAATTTTTATCTTAGGAGAGGATTTATTATTCTATCTCTCTCTCTTTATTATTATCATTTAATTCCCTTTTACAATTTTTTATGTTTAATTCTTTTATTTGGAATGTTAGAGTGAATGGTAACCTCACTATTCGTAATCATATTAGAAATCTCTATAGAATTAACAATATCTCTTTACTTATTATTATTGAACCTCTTATACATGCTGATAAAATCAATCATGTTGCTAGAATGCTTGGTTTCAATATTTTTATCTCTAACATCAGTAATAAAATTTGATGCTTTTGGAATAGCTTTATAAATGTTTTAATTTTTGATGATCTTCAAATTTCTTTTGGTGATTCTAGAGTGTTGGGCTCTTTTGTTTATACTTCTTATAATAGAGCTGGTCAAAATGTTCTTTGGAAGAATTTGAGAAGTTTTGCTCTTTTTGGTAACAAACCTTGGTTGGTTGGGGGTGATTTCAACTCCATTTTGTATTCATATGAAAGAGGGTTGGTTGCTCTCTAAATATTCATTATATGGAAGAATTTTTTTAATATGATTCTTGTTTGCATTCTTGTTGACATTTAAAGGCTCTAATTATACTTGGCAAAACTCTAAGCTCTAGCAACATCTTAATAAAATTCTTTTCAACTCTCATTGGATTAATCATTGGCCTCATACCTTTGTTGACCATTTGAGTAGAACTTTATCTGATCATGCCCCTCTTTTAGTTTCTATTAAATATAACTCTAAAAGAATAAACACCAAGCCCTCTTTTAGATTTCAAAATATGTGGATTCAGCATCTGGATTTTCTTAAAGTTTTGGCCATTAATTGGATTGCCCCTTTACACCCTGATAATTTGATTAGGGGTATGTATAGATTATGTTTTAAGCTTAATAGGCTCAAATAAAATCTGGTTTGGTGGAACAAACATTATTTTAAAAATCCTTTTGCTAATATAAAAAACATGGAACTTTTGGTTTGTGATCTAGAAAAGGCTATTTTGATTGATTCTTCTAAGCTTAAGGATTTGAATGAAGCAAAAGATAATCTTGTTAATTATCAGAATATGGAAGAGGCCTATTGGCGGTAAAAAGTTGCTAATAAACATATTGGTGATGGGGACAAGAATAAGGGTATTTTCATGCTTTATTTAATAAAAAAAGTGCTTTAAATTCTATCCAAAAAATTAAAAGTGATACTGGAGATTGGATCACTAATATTAATGTTATTAAAGATTATGTTATTAACCAGTTTAGAAATATGCTTAATAAAAGCCACTCTTATGAAGCTAATTATAATTTGCATTTGATCCCCTCTATTATAACCAATGATGACAATCATTGGCTTACTAGGTTGCCTACTAAAGATGAGATTGGTAAAGTTCTCAATAGCATGAACATTGATTCCATTTCTAGTCCGGAGGGTTATACAACTCAATTTTTCAAAATTTTGGTCTACTATTAAGCATGACTTAGTTGATGCTATTGTTGATTTCTTTGAAGGTAATCCTCTCCCTAAATATTTTTCAAGCACTTCCATTATTCTCATACCTAAAAAATATAATCCAAATTCTTGGAGTGATTTTAGACCTATTAGTCTTTTCACTTTATTTAATAAATTGATTTCTAATTCTTGCTAATAGACTAAGTCATTTGCTTCAAAAAATTATCTCTCTCAACCAAACTAGTTTTGTTAGAGGGAGATCTATAATTGATAGCATTCTTCTTGCTCAAGAGCTTATTCATGATTCGGATGTTCCACCAAGAGGTGGTAACATCCTTTTTAAATTGGATATTTCTAAAGCTTTTGATAATATCTCTTGGGATTTCCTTTTAAATATCATGCATTTATTTAGTTTCTCTGATAATTTCATTAACCTTATTAAAAACTTTATTAATAATGCCTTGTTTCTTAATCTTTTTAATTATGAAGCTTTAGGCTTTTTTTCTTTCTTCTTATGGTTTGAGACAAGGAGATCCTTTGTCCCTTATTTATTTATTATTGATGTGGAAAACTTTTCTAGGACTTTAAATGATTTATTCAATAACAATCCTAGCATGTACTTTAAAACTCTTGGTGGTATCGCTATTTCTCATCTTAGCTTTGCTGATGATTTCATTATCTTTTCTAATGCTTCCTTTCATCATATCAAAAGACTTAAGAAATTTTTAAATAATTTTGGTAGAGAAAGTGGTCTTTCTATTAATCAAAGCAATAGCTGCTTTATTACCTCCTCTAAAATTTCTAATAACAATATCAATCATATCTTAAAAATCACTAACTTTAAACACCAACAACTCCCTATTACATATATCGGTGCTCCTCTTTTAAAGGTAAAGAAAGATCCCATCTTTTTTATGAGCTTATCCAAAAAATTTTCTAATAAACTTTCAATGTGGAATTTCACTTACTTTCCTATGGTGGCAGGCTTACTTTGCTTAAGAGTACTCTTAATTTGATGCCTTTATATTATATTCAAACCATTATCCGTACTAATTCTATCTTAAATAGAATTGATCATCTCCTTAATAAAATTTTTCTAGGGCTCTAATAATTTGGTTAAAAGGATGCATTGGACCTCTTGGCATAAATGTTGTGGTTCTCTGAGTGAAGGTGGGATTGGCTACAAACCTATTTGTGATGCTATTACTGCCTTCTCACATAAACTCTATTGGAATTTTAGAAAAAAAGATAGCCTCTAGGATAATTTTATGATAGCTAAATACTGCTAGGGCAATCTCTACTTATAAAGCGGGTGACTCCCCAGTTTGGAAAAGGCTTTACTCCATTAAATGGGAGGCTGAATCGTTGATATCTTGGGGTATAAATTCGGGATCTTCTTTCTTTTGGCATGACAACTGGATTGGTGGAGGTTCTATTAAATCTTTTTTATCTACCCATTCTACTACTGCTACTAAAGTTAACTCTTTTAGGCTTAAGAATAGGTGGAATGATACTAAACTTAGAGAATTTATTCCTATCTTTCTTTTGGATCAATTTACTAATATTCTTATCCTTTCCAACAAGCCTGATCAAATTCTTTTTAAGCTATCTTATAATGGTGATTTAATTCTTAAAGAGGCTTGTAATTATATTAGAGATGCTCATATTTCTACAAATGTATTTATTAAACTTTGGAATAATATCATCCTTATCTCTTATTCTATCCTTACATGGAGAATTATGAAAAACTTTATTCCTGTTGATTCCTTGCTTTGGGATAAAAGTTTTCTTTTGCCTTCCAAATGTTATTGTTGCTTTCATATTGAAAATGTTAATCATTTTTTTGTCAATGGTGCTATTTCCTCCAAATTATAGCTTTGGTATGATGATCTTTTTAATGCTAACCATCTCTATGGTTTTCTTTCTTTATATCAACTTCTTGAAGCTTATTTCCAAAAAATTATGAAAGGTCATATCAATGTTTTAATTGCCATTACCCTTATTTGGTTGATATGGATGGATAGAAATGATGCTAAATATCATGGTATTCCTATGAATCATAAAAGTATTATTGCTAGAACCAAAGAAAAAATTCATGCTTTATTTAATGTTAATTTAATTAGTAACACTCATTTTAGAGGTTGCAAATTTGGCCAAAAAAATTGGGTCTTTTCTTGCCTGAGATCACCTTCTGTAAAGAAGATAGGATTATATATTGGATAAAACCTCATAATAATATTATTAAAATTAATATAGATGGATTTGTCTCTAGAATACATTTGGTTGTGGTGGTATTTTTAGGGATTTTAAAGGTAATGTCATTTGTGCTTTTGCTTATCCTCTTAAAGCTTATTATGTTATCTATGTTGAGTTAATGGCTGCAAACAAAGCTATTGACATTTGTTTGCAAAAAGGTTTCTTCAATATTTAGATTAAAGTTGATGCTCTGTTACTCATTTACATGCTAACTTCCACTAAGATGGGGAATGTAGATTTATTCTATCTTCTTAATCAAACTAGAACACTACTCTCTCAAGTATGCTTTAAAATTTCTCATATTTGGCATGAAGGAAAAGCCTGTGTAGATTATCTGGCTAATCTAGTTGCTAAATTAAATGATCTCACTCTTTATGATCATCTTAATTTAACTAGACAATTGAGAGGGTTGGTTAATCTGGAGAACACTAGGTTACCCTATCTCAGAAATTAATTTTACTTTGTGTTTTTTAGATTCTCTATGATTTTCTCTATGTGCATTTTCAATTTGTCACATTTTCAAGCTATTTCACCCTCTTGTCTGGTTTGTGCTGTAATACTTGGGAGATCTCCTTGAGGTGGTGGATGGCTGTTCATCCTTTTTTTGTTGGAGAGGTGTTCTCTCTCTCTACCGAGATCTAAATGTCACCGCTTTCCATGTGTCGCATTGAACTTGTGGTGCCCTCCTTTTGGGTTATGCCTAAACTTGCTTTTGGATTTTCCCCTTTCTTAATTGGTCCTATTTTTGCCTCTGGTTTTGGTTGGCTATTTTCTTACATTGGGAGGTTTTTCTTCTACTATTTTTGTGCCTAGTGGGTTTTGCTGTTTGCTACTACACTCTACATGAATGTCTTCGGTAGCTATTATTTGATGGATGCTATCGATCTTTTCACTCTTGAGTTTTTGCTAGGCCTTTTAGTGGTTTTTGTGTCTCGATGGCACCTTGGTCTATTTTCCTTGCCACTCTGGTTGGTTGTTGGTGGTTGGGTTGTCCTCCCAGGCTAAGGCTTTTTGTTTGATTGGGTGGTTATCATTTATTTCTTAATTATTTTGGGTGGCTTCCTATTGGTTGTCTCAATGTGTATCTTTCTTTATTTTGGGATTCCTCCCGGATCCTATCCTAGCTCATCTGCTAGTTTGTTAATTAGATGGATGGTCTTGTGGGCTGGCTAGTTTGGTTGGTTGTTCTGGCTAGTTTGGTTGGATTTTCTTTTGGTTTTCTTACTGATATGTTGTTAGCTGGTAGGGTTGATCTTTTGATGGCTTTTCTTTATTATAGTTTTGGCCTTATGGTGGCTGGGTGATGCTATTTTCTTATGGCTGTAGTTCTATTTCTGATGGAGGTATTGCGATTGCCTTTTTATTTCTTGCCTCTACTATCTGGGTTAGACTGGTGTCTACTGTTAGTGTTGGTCTGATTTGGTTTGGAATTTCTTGTTTCTTAGTGCTAGTTGTTGGTTACTATTTTGGTTTTGGACTGTTGCTTATGGTTATCTGGTGACTCTAGTGGGTTTGGTTCCTATCCATGCTGGCATTGTTTCTTGGGTGATATCTTGCTTTCATTTAGTGGTTTTGTTGATGCTACTTCCTTCGCTTGTTTGCCTTTAGTCGAGATGTTTTGTGGGCCGCCTTTTTTCTGCTTGGGTCACAGATACTAGAGAATTGTTGACTTTCACTCTTTGGTAGATTGCATTCATCAAGGTAAGCGGGCTATGATGGCTGGGTTGATTTTCCTACTGTCTTTTAGCTCGTAGCAGCATATGTGATTATAACCCTTCTTTTGAAGTCTGGATGCTCACATTTATGGTTACCCCTAAAGATGCAGGTGACTGAGCTCTAATTTCTAGTTGCATGCATGATTCTTTTATAGGTTCTCTGCAGGTTTCAGATCCTAGATGTGGATTGTACAACTCTCCAAAGACTTCTCATTCTAGTAGTGGGCTTTGGCTGATCTTCTTGTTTCCTGTGTTATTTCTTATTTGTTTTTTGATCTTTTATTGCTTTTGTTTAGTTTCCTTGCTTTTGTTGTATTAGATAGGGGATTTTTCTCTCTAGGCTAAATGTAACTTGAGTTAAGAGAATATCCCTTCTTCTTTGTGGCAATAAAATTCTCCCCTCTGTGGGTTTCCTTAAAACCCCTAAACCCTAATCCCAAACCCCAAATCCTAGAATCTAAACCCTAAACCCTAAACTAACCCTAAACCCTAAAAAGCTAAGATCTAAATGTATACTAAATAAAACTGAAAAATAAAATAAATAAAAAAACTTAAACCAAAATAAAATAAAATAAATACCTAAACTAAAACCTAAACCTAAACCTAAAAAGAAAATAAAATAAACATAAAAACTAAACTAAAATAAAATAAATAAAACCTAAACAAACTAAAAAAAAAAAACCCAAATAAAAAAATAAACCTAAAATAAAACTAAACCTAAAATAAATAAACCTAAAAAATACAAATTAAAACTTGAACCCTAAACTAAAAAAAAACCAAAACCTAAATTAAAATAAACTAAACTAAAATAAATAAAACCTAAAAGAAACTAAACCTAAACCTAAACCTAAACTAAATAAAATAAAATAAACTAAAAATTAACCTAAACCTAAACTAAAAAATAAAACTTAAACATAAACCTAAAATAAAAACCTAAAACCTAAACCTAAAAATAAAAAATAAAATAAAAATAAAACTAATATAAAAAATAAACCTAAACTTAAACCTAAACCTAATAAAAAACCTAAACTAAAATAAATAAACTAAACTAAATAAAAATAAAAAATAAAATAAACTAAAATAAATAAACTAATATAAATAAAAAATAAATTAAATAAATAAATAAACCTAAACCTACTAGTTTACTTAATTTAAGAAAAAATAAAATAAATAAAAATTTTAAAAAAACCCTAACCCTAAACCCTAAACCCTAAACTTCAAAACCTATAACCCTAAACCATAAACACTAAACACCAAACCCTATACCCTAAACCCTAAACTCTAAACCCTAAAAACCTAAAAACCTAAACCTAAACTAAATAAAACCTAAAAATAAAATAAATAAAAAAACCTAAACCTAAATAAAATAAAAAAATAAAACAAAATAAAAACTTGAACTATAACCTAAACATAAACCTAAACCTAAAAATAAAATAAAATAAAATAAAAACTAAACTAATATAAAGAAAATAAAAACCTAAACTAAACTAAAAAAAAAACCTAAATAAAATACAAACAAAACCTAAAATAAAATTAAAATAAAATAAATAAAAACTAAATAAAAACCTAAACCTAAAAATAAACCTAAAAATAAAACTAAAAAAAAAATAAAAATAAAACCTAAACCCTAAACTAAAAAAAACCTAAACCTAAAATAAAAATTAAATAAACCTAAACCTAAACTAAAATAAACTAAACTAAAATAAATAAAACATAAACCTAAACCAACAATAAACTAAACATAAACCTTAACCTAGACTAAATAAAATAAAATAAACTAAAAATAAACCTAAACTTAAACTAAAAAATAAAACCTAAAAATAAACCTAAAATAAAAAACTAAAACCTAAAACTAAAAAAATATAATAAAAACCTAAACCTAAACCTAAAAAAAATGTTTAAACCTAAACCAAAAAAATAAAATAAAAATAAAACTAAGTTAACATTTTAACATAAACCTAACCTAAACCTAAAAAATAAACTAAAATAAAAAACCTAAACTAAAATAAAAAACCTAAAATAAACTAAATAAAAATAAAAGGTAAACCAAAATAAAAATAAAAAATAAAATAAATTAAAACAAATAAAAAATTTACTAGATAAACTAACTAAACCTAAATCTACTAGTTTACCTAATTTTTTTTTAAAAAAAACCATAAATAGGAAACCCTAAAAACTCTAACCCTTAACCCTAAACCCTAAACCCTAAATCCTAAACCAAAAAAAACCATAAACCCTAAACCCCAAACTAACCTAAACCATAAACCCTAAATGCTAAATAAACCTTAAACCCTTAAAGCTCTAAACTCTAAAGCCTAAACACTAAACCCTAACCCTAAACCCTAAACCCTAAACCCTAATTGCAAAACCTACTAGTTTACTTAATATAAAAAATAAATAAATAAATAAACCCTAACCCTGAACCCTAAACCTTAAAACTAACCTTAAACCCTAAACCTAAACCATAAAACCCTAAAACTTAAACCATAAACCCTAAGCCCTTAATCCTAAAACCTACAACCTCAAACCCTAAATCCTAAACCCTAGACCTTAAATAATATAAACTTAAAAACTTGAACCTAAACTAAATAAAACCTAAAAAACATAAATAAAATAAACATAAATAATAAAATAAAATAAAATAAATAAAACTAAATTAAACTAAATTAAATAAATAAACAAACTAAAAAAAACCTAAATAAAAACTAAATGTAAAATAAATATAAAATAAACCTAAAGGAAAATAAAATAAAAACAAACTAAAAACCTAAAACTTAAAAATAAACCTTAAAAAAATCAAAACCTAAACTCTAAACAAAAAAAAAACTAAACATAAAATAAACAAAATAAAATAAACCTAAACCTAAAATAAAATAGACTAAACTTAAATAAATAAAACCTAAACCTAAACCCTAAACTTAAAAAAAAAAAGCTAAAAATAAACCTAAATTAAAAAAGAAAACCTAAAAATAAACTTAAAATAAAAACCTAAAACCTAAACCTAAAAAAAATAAAAACTTTAACCTAAACTTAAAAATAAAAAATAAAACCAAAACTTAAAAAATAAAATAAAAGTAAAAGTAATCTAAAAAATAAACATAAACTTAAACCTAAACCTAAAAAATAAACTAAAATAAACAAATAAAAAATAAATAAACTAAATTAAATTAAAATAAAAAATAAACTAAAATAAAAAATAAACTAAATTAAATAAAAAAATAAACTAAACAAACATAAACCTATAAGTTTACTTAATTTGAAATAAAAAAAAATCAAAAAAAAAAAACCTAACCCTAAACACTAAATTTTAAAACTAACCCTAAATCCTAAAACCCTAAACCCTAAACCCTAAACCTTAAAACCTACAACTTTAAACCACAAACCCTAAACCCAAAAAACTTGAAAACCTAAACCTAAACTAAATAAATATGAAAAATAAAATAAATAAAACCTAAACCTAAATAAAAATAAAATAAAATAAAAAATAAAACTTGAACTATAACCTAAACCTAAACCTAAAGCTAAACCTATACCTAAAAATAAAATAAATTAAAAAATAAAATATAAACTAAAATAGAATAAACTAAAATAAAAATCCTAAACTAAAATAAATAAACCTTAAATAAATAAACTAAACTAAATATAAACAAAAAATAAACCTAAATAAAAAATAAAATAAACTAAATAAACTAAATATTGTTAAATTTTTTTTAAAACCTAAACCTAAACCCTAAACCCCATGGTAACCCTAAACCCTAAACCCTAAAAACCCCAAATCACTAAAGCCTAAATGCTAAACCTTAAACCCTAAACCTTAAACCCTAAACCCTAACCCTAAACCCTAATTAAAATAAACTAAAATAAAATAAATAAAACCTAAACCTAAACCAAAACCCTAAACTAAATAAAATAAAATAAACTAAAAATAAACTTAAACCTAAACTAAAAAAATAAAACCTAAAAATAAACCTAAAATGAAAACCTAAAACCAAAACCTAAAAAAATAAAATAAAAACCTAAACCTAAACCTATATATAAAAAATATTACCTAAACCTAAAAAATATAATAGATTTAAAACTAAACTAAAAATAAAAATAAACCTAAACCTAAATGAAAAAATTAAACTAATATAAGAAACCTAAACTAAAATAAAGAAATTTAAAATAAATAAACTAAACTAAATAAAATAAAAATAATAAACCTAAATATAAATAAAAATAAAATAAATAAAAATAATTAAAAAATAAACTAAATTAACCTAACCTAATGATTTACTTAATTTTTTAAAAAAATTTAAACCCTAAACCCTAAACCATAAATCCTAAGCCCTAAACCCTAAAACTAACCCTAAACCATAAACTCTAACCCTACAACCCTAAACCCCAAACTGTAAACACTAAAGCTTAAAAAGTTTAAAACCAAAAACAAAACATTAAACCCTAAACTAAAAAAAACCCAAACCTAAAATAAAAATAAGATAAACATAATAAAATAAACCTAAACCTAAACTAAAACCTAAACCTAAATATAAAATAAACAAAACCTAGACCTAAAGCAAAACTAAATAGAATAAAATAAACTAAAAATTAACCTAAACCTAAACCTAAAAAATAAAATAAAACCTTAAACTTAAACTTAAAAGTAAAAAAAATAAAACCTGCAAATAAAAATGAAATAAAAATAAAACTCAACTAAAAAATAAACCTAAACTTAAACCTAAAAAATAAACTAAAATAAAAAACCAAAACTAAAATAAATAAATTAAACTAAATAAGAATAAAAAATAAATTTAAATAAAAATAAAAAATAAAATAAACTAAAATAAATAAAAAAATAAACTAAATAACCCTAAACCTACTAGTTCACTTAATTTTTTAAAAAAACCATAAACCCTAAACCCTAAAAAACTCTAAACCCTAAACCCTAAAAAACCCTAAACCCTAACTCCTAAACCCTAAACCCTAAAACCCAAACCTAAACCTAAACCCTAAACCTCAAACCTAAACCCTAAACCCCAAACCCTAAACCTAAACCTAAAGTAACTAAATAAATTAAAAACAAACATAAACCCTAAAACTTAAACCTAAACCCTAAGAATAAAACCTTGACAGAACTCCACCAACAAGGCTCAAAATCCTGTGGAATAAGTGGTTGTTATCGTAGTGGTGGTGGGGATCTGAGAGAGGGGTGGATATGAGTGTGGTGTTTATGGAGGTGGGAGGAGCGACAGAGGTTATATCCATGGTGGTGGCGGAGGGAGAGATTAGGGATATGATGGTGGATCCCGCCGCCGAGAATGGGAACCAAAGAATGATCAATCTGATTTGTTGCTTGTGGAACTTTATCTTTATAGCGGAGATAGTTCTAGCTATCTAGTGTTTTTAATTTGCTCTATGCATGCTCATTTGTTATCTCTATATTCGCTTAGAAAAAACTAAATGTTACTTGGTTGATGAAATTGAAAAGAAGAAATGTTGAATTTTAATTTATTCTCTCTTAAAAATAAACCAAAAACCCTAAACACTAAACTAAAACTTGAACCCTAAACCTAAAACCTAAACCCTAAACCCTAAAAATTCTAAACCTTAAACCCTAAACCCTAAACCCTAAACCCTAAAACCCAAAACCCTAAACCTTGAACCCTAAAATCTAAACCCTAAACCTTAAACCCTAAAATCTAAACCCTAAACCCTAAACCCCAAATCCTAAACCCTAAACCCTAAACCCTAAACTAACCATAAACCCTAAAAAGCTAAAAACCTAAACCTAAACTAAATAAAACATAAAAAAAACCTAAACCAGAATAAAATATAATAATAAAATAAAATAAAAACATAAACTAAAACCAAAACCTAAACCTAAACATAGAAAGAAAATAAAATAAAAAATAAAAACTTAAATAAAAGAATATAAATAAAAACATAAATTAAACTAAGAAAATAAAAAACCTAAAAATAAAAAACTTAAATAAAATTAAACCTAAATGCAACATAAAAATAAAATAATCCTAAAATAAAATAGAATAAAACTTAAATAAAAATATTAACCTAAACAATAAACCTATATTTAAAATCTAAAAATAAATAAAAAGTAAAATCTAAGCCTAAACTAAAAAAAAAAACCTAAACCAAAAATAGAAAATAAAATAAACATAAACCTAAACTAAACTAAACTAAACTAAAATAAATAAAACCTAAACAAAAACCTAAAATAAACTAAACCTAAACCTAAATCAAACTAAATAAAATAAAATAAACAAAAAATAAACCCAAACCTAAACTAAAAAACAAAACCTAAAATAAAAACCCAAAACCTAAACCTGAAAAAGTAAAATAAAAGACTAAACCTAATCCTAAAATTAAAAAATTAATCCTAAATTGAAAAAATAAAGTAAAAATAAAACTAAAGTAAAAAATAAACATAAACCTAAACCTAATCCTAAAAATAAACTAAAATAAAAATATTAAACTAAAATAAACAAAACTAAATAAAAATAAAAAATAAACCTAAATAAAAATATAAAATAAACTAACTAAACATATAAATACTAACTAAACTAAACCTAAAACTAAAATTTAAATTAAAAACTAATTAAATTTAACCTAAACCTAAACTAAAAAAATAAAACCTAAACTAAAAATAAAACCTAAACCCTAAACCCTAAAACCCTAAACCCTAAACCCTAATAACTAAAATAAACTAAACTAAACTTAAAAAATAAACTTAAACCTAAACTAAACCTAACCTAAAAACTAAACTTAAACCTAAAAACTAAACCCTAAACTAAACCTAAACTTAACCTATACCCTAAATCAAACTAACCTAAATATAAACCTAAACTCAACCCTAAACTTTAAACCTAAACCCTAAAACCTCAACCCTAAACCTAAACAAGAAACTAAACCTAAAATTTAAAACCCTATCCAAAACCTAAACTAAACCATATACCCTAAACCCTAAACCCTAAATGCAAAACCCTAAAAACCTAAAAAAAATCAAACCTAAAAATAAAATAAATAAAAATACCTAAACCTAAATAAAATAAAAACCTAAACTAAAACCTAAACTAAACCTATGCCTAAACCTAAGAATAATTTAATTTAAAAAAACTTAAATAAAAATAAAATAAACATAAACATAAACCAAAACTAAAATAAATAAAACCTAAACCTAAAATAAAATAAACCTAAACCTAAACTAAATATAATAAAATTATATAAAAATATACCTAAACCTAAACTAAAAAATAAAACCTAAAAATAAACCTCAAATAAAAACCTAAAACCTAAACCTAAAAAAATAAAATAAAAACCTAAACCTAAACCAAAAAATAAAAAAAAAACCTAAACCTAAAAAATAAAATAAAAATAAAACTAAACTAAAAATTAAACATAAATCTATACCTAAACCTAAAAAATAAAGTAAAATAAAAATCTGAAACTAAAATAAATTAACATAAAATAAAGAAACTAAATAAAAAAAGCTAAATAAAATAAAATAAATAAATAAACCTAACTGACTACTTTTTTTTTTTAAAATAATAAACACCAAAATTAATCACTAAATAAACCCCAAACCTTAAACCTAAACTAAAACCCCAAACCCTAAACTAACCCTAAACCCTAAAAAAACCTAAATAAACCCTAAGTAAACCCTAAACCTTAAACACTAAACAACCTTAACCTAAACCTAACATAAGAAACTCAAAACTAAACTAAACCTAAACCTTAAACCCTAATCAAACCCTAAACCCTGTTAACCCTAATCTTTAAACCCCAAATAAACTATAAACCTAAACAATAAACCCTAAACCTAAATCATAACCTAAACCTAAACCTAAAAAAAATAAAATAAACAAACACTAAATCTAAACCCTAAAACCAAAATAAACCTAAACTTAAACCAAATTTAAACTAACCCTAAAAAACCCTAAACCTTAAACCCTAATTTTAAACCCTAACCCTAAACCATAACCTTATGCCTAAACCCTAAACCTAAAATATAAACTATGCCCTAAACTATAAAACCTAAACCTAAACCTAAACCTAAACCCTAAAACCTAAACTAAATCAAACCTAAAAATAAAATAAATAAAAAATCCTAAACCTAAATAAAATTAAAACCTAAATTGAAACCTAAACCTAAGCCTAAAAATAAAATAAAATAAAAAATAAAAACTAAACTAAAATAAAATAAATAAAACCTAAATAAAACCTAAAAAAATAAACCTAAAAAAATAAACCTAAATAAAATAAAACTAAACATAAAATAAAATAAAATAAACCTAAAATAAAATAAAATAAACCTAAATTGAAAAAAATAAACCTAAAAATAAAAAATAAACCTAAACCTAAAACTAAAATAAATTAAAATTAAACTAAAAAATAAATATGAACCTCATGAACCTAAAAAATAAACTAAAATAAAATCCTAAACTAAAATAAAAACATGAAATAAATAAACTAAACTAAATAAAAAAATAAAAATAAACTAAATAAAATATAAAATAACCAAAGAAACTAAATAAACATAAACAAATAAGTTTATTTTAATTTAAAATAAAAAACTAAACACTAAATCTAAACCCTAAACCCTAACCCTAAACCTAAACCTAAACTAATAAACCCAAAACTAAATAAAGCCTAAACACTATACCTAAACCTAAACCTCAAACTAACCTAAACCTAAACTAAAAATCCTAAAACTAAACCATAAACTAACCTAAACCTAATCATAAAAAACTATAAACTAAACCCTAAACCTAAACCTAAAATACCCTAAATAACTAAAATTTAAACCTAAAATCCTAAACCTAAACCCTAAACCTTAAACCCTAACTATAAAATCCTAAACCCTAAAAACCCTAACTAAACCCTAAACCATACTAAACCCTAAACCCTAAAATAAAACCTAAACTAAATAAAGTTAAAATAAAAAAAAATAAAAAAAAAACATAAAGAAAATAAAAACCTAAACAAAAAAACCTAACCTAAACCTAAACATAAACCACAACCTAAATATAAATATAAAATAAAATAAAAAATAAAATCTAAACTAAAATAAAATAAATAAAAACATAAACAAAATTAAAAAAATAAAATAAACCAAAAAAATAAAAACCTAAATAAAATAAAACCTAAATGTTAAATAAAAATAAAACAATCCAAAATCAAATAAAATAAAAACATAAACCTAAAAAATAAAACAAAAAATAAAACCTAAAAATAAATAATAAAACCTAAACATAAAAAATAAAATAAGAATAAAATTAAACTAAAAAAATTAACATAAACCTCACATAAACCAAATAAACAAACTGAAATAGAAATCCTAAACTAAAATAAATAAATATAAAATAAATAAACTAAACTAAATAAAAATAAAAAAATAAACCTAAATAGAAATATAAAATAAACTAAATATACTAAATAAACCTAAACATAAAAGTTTAATATTTTAAAATAAAACCAAAATAAAACCTAAACCCTAAACACTAAATTATAAACCCTAAACTAAAACCCTAAACTAAAACTAACTAACCAAAACCCTAAACTAAAAGAAACACTAAACCCATAAACCCTACAACCCTAAACCCAAAACACTAAACCCTAATCTGTAAATTTAAACTTAAACTCTAGACCTTAAACCCTAAACCCATAATCCTAAACCCAAAACCCTAAATCTTAAACACTAAACCGTAAAACCCTAAACCCTAAACCTTAAACCCTAAACACTAAATCTTAAAATCTACAACCTTAGACCCTAAACCCTAAACCCCAAACCCTAAACCCTAAACCCTAACCCTAAACTCCAAACCCTAAACCCTAAACCCTAAACCCTAAAAAACTAAATGAAATCAAAATTAAAAATAAAATAAATAAAAAACCTGAACTTAAATAAAATAAAAAACTAAACTAAAACTTAAACCTAAACCTAAACCTAAAAGTAAAATAAAATAAAAAATAAAAACAAAACTAAAATAAAATAAATAAAACCCAAAGTAAACAAAAAGATAAAATAAACCTAAAAATGAAAAATCTAAATAAAAGTAAAAACTAAATGTAAAATAGAAATAAAATAAACTTAAAATAAAATAAAATAAAAACTAAATAAAAACATAAATTTAAAAAATAATACCTAAACCCTAATTTAAAAAAAAATCTAGACCTAACATAAATAAAATAAAATAAACATAAACCTAAACTAAAATAAATTAAACTAAAATAAATAAAACCTAAACCCTAAAGCCTCAACTCTAATCCCTAAGACCTAAAAACCTAAAAACCTAAAGCTAAACTAAATAAAACGTAAAAAAATAAAAAAATAAAAAATCTAAACCTAAAAAAAAATAAAACAAAATAAACTACAACCCAGACTTAAACCTAAACCTAAACCTTAAAATAAAAAAAATAAAAAGTGAAAACTATACTAAAATTAAATAAATAAAGACCTAAACTAAACTAAAAAATAAAATAAACCTAAAAATAAAAAGCCTAAATAAAATAAAAACTAAACATAAAATAAATATAAAATAAACCTCAAATTAAATTTAATATAGACTAAATCAAAACTTAAACCCAAAAAATAAAGTTAAAAATAAAAAATAAAACATAAACCCTAAAATAAAAAAAAACCTAAACCTAAAATAAACTAAACTAAAATAAATAAAACCTAAACCTTAAACCATAAACCCTAAACCCCAAACCCTAAACCCAAAACCATAAACCCTAAACCCTAGACCTAAATTAAATAAAAACCAAAAATAAATAAAATAAAAAACTAAACCTAAATAAAAATAATAATAATAAAAATCAAATCTAAAACCTAAACCTAAACCTAAAAATAAAATAAAATAAAAAAAAACAAAAATGAAACTAAAAAAAATACACCTAAAAATAAAAAAACCTAAATAAAATAAAAACCTAAACTAAAACCTAAACCTAAACCTTAAAATAAAATAAAATAAAAAGTGAAAACGAAATTAAAATAAAATAAATTAAAACCTAAACTAAAATAAAAAATAAAATTAACTTAAAAATAAAAAACCTAAATAAAATAAAAGCAAAATATAAAATAAAAATAAAATAAACCTAAAATTAAAATAAATAAAAACCTAAACACAAAAAATAAAGTTAAAAATAAAGAAATAAAACCTAAACCCAAAAAAAAAAAAAAAGCCTAAACCTAAAATAAACAAAATAAAATAAACATAAACCTAACCTGAAATAAACTAAACTAAAATAAATAAAACCTAAACCCTAAACCTAAACCCCAAACCAACCCCAAACCCTAAATCAAAATTAAATAAAAAACCAAAAATAAATAAAATAAAAAAACTAAACCTAAATAAAAATAATAATAAAATATAATAAAAACTTAAACTAAAACCTAAACCTACACCTAAACTTAAACCTATAAATATAATAAAATAAAAAACAAAGCCTAAAAATAAATAAATAAATAAAAATAAAAACTAAACTAAAATAAATAAATTAAAATTTAATCTAAACTAAAAAAAATACGACTAAAAATAAAAAAACCTAAATAAAATAAAAACCTAAACTAAAACCTAAACTTAAACCTAAACGTAAACCTTAAAATAAAATAAAATAAAAAGTGATAACTAAATTAAAATATAAAAAATAAAAACCTAAACTAAAATAAAAAATAAAATAAACAAAAAAATAAAAAACCTAAATAAAATAAAAACTAAACATATAATAAAAATAACTTAAAAATAAAAAAAATAAAACCTAAAGCCTGAACTAAAAAAAAAACCTAAACCTAAAATAAATAAAATAAAATAAACATAAACCTAACCTAAAATAAACTAAACTAAAATAAATAAAACCTAAACCCTAAAACTAACCCCTAAACCCCAAACCCTAAACCCAAAACCCAAAACCCAAAGCCCTAAACCCAAAACCCTAAACTAAAATTAAATAAAAACCAAAAATAAATAAAATAAAAAAACTAAACCTAAATAAAAATAATAATAAAATAAAATAAAAACCTAAACTAAACCCTAAACCTAAACCTAAACCTAAACTTATAAATAAAATAAAATAAAATAAAAAACAAAACCTAAACTAAAATAAATTAAATTAAAATTTAATCTAAACTTAAAAAAATAAAATACACCTAAAAATAAAACACCTACATAAAATAAAAGCCTAAACTAAAACCTAAACTTAAACTTAAACCTAAACCTTAAAATAAAATAAAATAAAAAGTGATAAGTAAACTAAAATAAAATTAATCAAAACCTAAACTAAAATAAAAAATAAAATAAACCTAAAAATAAAAAATCTAAATAAAATAAAAACTAAACGTTAAATAAAAATAAAATAAACCTAAAATTAAATTAATTAAAAATGAAAAAATAGCTAAACCCAAAAAATAAACCTAAAAATAAAAAATAAAACCTAAACCCAAAACTAAAAAAAAAACAATCCTAAACATAAAATTAACAAAATAAAGTAAACATAAACCTAACCTAAAATAAGCCAAACTAAAATAAATAAAACCTAAACCCTAAACCCTAAACCCCAAACCCTAAACCCTAAAACCCTAAACCCTAAACCCTAAACCCTAAACCCTAAAAACCTAAAAAGCTAAAACTAAATTAAATAAAACCCAAAAATACATAAAATAAAATACCTAAACATAAATAAAAATAATAATAAAATAAAAAAAAAACCTAAAAAAAAACCTAAACCTAAACCTAACAATACAACAAAATATAAAATAAAAACTAAACTAAAATAAAATAAATAAAAAATAAAAAATAATCTAAAATAAATTAAATTAAAATCTAAACTAAACTAAATAAAATAAAATACACCTAAATAAAATATACATAAAATATAAATTGAACATAAAATAAATAAAAAATAAACATAAAATAAAATAAATAAAAACTAAATACAAACTTAAACCTAAAAAATAAACTAGAGATAATGCGTGAAAATAAATAAAAAATAAAACCTAAACCCTAAACTAAAAAAAAAACCTAAACCTAAAATAAATAAAATAAAATCAACAAAAACCTAAACAAAAATAAACAAAACTAAATTAATTAAACCCTAAACCCTAAACCCTAAACCCTAAACCCTAAAACCTAAAACCCTAAACCCTAAACCTTAAACCATATACCCTAGAAACCTAAAAACCTAAACAATAAACCATAAACACTAAACACTAAACCCTAAAATTAACCTTAAACACTAAACCTACAACCTTAAACCCCTAAACCCTCAACCCTAAAACCCTAAACCCTAAATCATAAATCCTAAACCCTAAACCCAAAAACCTACAATCTTAAACCTTAAACCCTAAACCCCAAACCCTAAATCCTAAACCCTAAACCCTAAACCTTAAACCCTAAAAACCTAAAAACCTAAACCTAAACTAAATAAAACCTAAACAAAAAATAAATAAATAAATTCTAAACCAAAATAAAAAAAAATAAAAAAAATAAAACTAAAACCTAAACTTAAACCTGAACCTAAACCTAAACCTAAACCTTAACCTAAAAATAAAATAAAATAAAAAATAAAAACTAAAATAAAGAAAAACCTAAACTAAACTAAAAAATAAAACAAACTTAAAAATAAAAAACCTAAATAAAATAAAACCTAAACATAATATATAAATAAAATAAAAACTAAATAAAAATGTAAACCTAAATAATAAACCTAAAACTAAAACCTAAAATAAATAAAAAATAAAACCTAAACCTTAAACTAAAACAAACTTAAACCTAAAAAAAAATAAAAAATAAACCTAAACCTAAACTAAAATAACTAAAACCTAAACCAAAACCTAAAATAAACTAAACCTAAAACATAAACCTAAACTAAATAAAATTAAATGTACTAAAAATAAACTTAAACCTAAACTAAAAAATAAAACCTAAAAATAGACCTAAAATAAAAAATAAAAACTTAAACTTAAAATAATAAAATGAAAACCTAAACCTAAACCTAAAAATAAAAAATAAAACCTAAAAATGAAAAATAAAATAAAAATAAAACTAAAATAAAAAATAAACATAAACATTAACCTAAACCTAAAAAATAAGCAAAAATAGGAAACCTAAACTAAAATAAATAAACTATACTAAATAAAAATAAAAAATAAACCTAAATAAAAAGATAAAATAAACTAAATAAACCTAAACCTACAGATTTACTTAAAAAAAAACCCTAAACCCTAAAGTCTAAACCCTAAATCCTAAACCCTAAATCCTAAACCTAAACTAAACCTAAACCCTAAACCCTAAACCTAAACCCTAAACCCTAAACCTAAATAAACTAAACTAAAAATAAAAAATAAAAACTAAAAAATAAACTAAACTAAACTATACTAAAAAAATTAAAAAAAACTAAAAGTACAACTAAAAAATAAATAAACTAAACCTAAACCTAAACCTACTATAGTATGTTTGAAAAACTGAAACTAAAATCAAACTAAACCCTAAACCCTAAACCTAAAGCCATCGTTGGCGATTTCTGGCACTCTCTCATGATTTCATTTTTCCCTTTCGGAGCTTTTGTTTTCCTTGCAGCTTGGCCAATTTTTGATCATTCACGATCAATTTTTTTGATTATTTATCTCTGATTGGCCTCTAATGTGATTTTCCATTTGCTCTTTCAATGGCGGAGGAGCCACTTTCTGTGCAGCCGAGCTTATCCATATTGGAGGCGTCAGCTAGGGTATCAGATTTACATGGAATTATGGATCCAAAATCATCCGCTACTCTTCCTGTAGTTAATTCCTTTAAGGATGCATTATCTGGTAAGAATATTTCACCTAATGCTTTGGTGAATTTGATCTCGACCTCCTTTCGTGGGATGCCTGCTATTATGTGCTCGGATCTAGATGTGGAAAAGTTGGAGAAGCCTTTTGAATTCTCTTTAGTTGGTAAATTTTCCTTACATCGGCCAACTTTCGATAATATCCAATCATTTTTTCATAGCCTTAAACTTTCGTGTGTTTTTCACCATTGACATCCAAGGAATATTTTAATTCACCTCTAATGACTGATTATTCAAGAGCACGCCTACTTTGTTTTAATTGTCAACAACTTCTAAATGGTCTCCTCTTTTTATAAAAGAGGAATCCCCAATTGTTCCTATATGGCTATCTCTTCCTAATATGAGAATACATTATGTTACACATCAAGTTCTCTTTTGCGGTTGGGGCTCTCTTTGGTCGGCCTCTTCAAATTGATCAAAGCCACCAGAGATCATGACCTTCTTGCATTTTATTGGTTGAAATTGATATCACTAAAAAAGCATCTAAAGAAGTTTGGATTGGCTGAGAAGTTTGGTTATAATCAAAGAGTTGAATTTGAGAATTTTTCCTATTTTTTGCACACATTGTAAGATTCATGGCCATGATCATTAATGTTTTGTGTTGCATCCTCAACTAAAAAAGAACAAATCGATCCTAATCCTACTCATCAAATGAAAAAAAATAAATTTTCTTATGTCTAAAGTCACTCAAAATGGGAATCCTACCCCTACTCCTTTTCTATCCACTTTGTCTATTGGAGAGCAACTGAGCATGTTAAAAATAATTTTATGAGGGTTCATGAGGAGGCTAATGATAACTTAATTATCATTTCTTCTAATTGTAATAATTTGGCTCCTCAAGACAATACCTTGACTCAGTCTAACCTACCCCCTTTTGGCTAGTGAACCCGAGGAGACTATATGAACCTTAGTGGTGATTTGAATGGAAATTTCAGGTTGGATCAAAAAAAAACAAATTTTGAGTTGATCCTTTGATGAAGGAACAAAAAAAATCCTTTGATGATGGAACAAAATCGAAAACTAATTCTAAACATGAAATATATTAATGGCTTCACAACCTCTCCTTCTACTCTTCGAGTGATACATGCTAACCCACTTTCTTAGCTTAATTGACATTGAAGGGGAAATTACCATTAGAAATGCTTTGATGATACAGTCCTATTCTAATATCACAAATTAGTCTCTCTCTGGATGGTGATTCTTTGGACAATGATAGACCTTTTCAAACTATTTTAAAAAAATCACTTAAAGCTAGAATGTTCACTAATAGCTCCACTAGAACTACTAGATCTTCTCTAACTTCCCATAAATAACTATTTCTAGTTTCCTTTTCTTCTTGCTTTATTATTTCTTTAGCTATATCTTTTCCTTTCTTTTCTTATTATATTATGATCAATTTACTAATTTGGAATGTTCGAGGTATTGGGACTCTCATTGTCCACAACCGTATTAGAAGTCTTTGTATTCATAACATAGCCTTACTTGTTGTTATTGAACCATTCATACACTCTTCTAAGATCAACCATGTTGCTAGAATGCTTGGCTTTCAAAACTTCTTTTATAATATTAGCAATAAAATTTGGTGTTTTTGGAATAATTTAGTCAACATATCTATTGATGATCTTCAACAATTGGTTAATGTCCACATCTCATTGGGTGATTTTTTGTAGGTTCCTTTATTTATGCTTCTTGTAATAGAGTGGTAGGAACATCCTTTGGGACAACTTAAGAACCTTTGCCTCCTGGTCCAACCCCGGTTGGGGGGTGATTTTAACACTATTCTTTCTTCCTCGAAAGAAGGGAGGTTGCTCCCAACATTCATTCCATGGAAGACTTTCTAATATGATTCTTGATTGCAATTGATATTGATATCGGTTTGGATTATACATGGCATAACTATGACTCGCAACGCTTGATAGGCCTCTTTTAATTCTTTGGATCAATCACCTTACTTGAACATTTGAGCGTAACTTTGTCTGATCATGCTCCGCTTTTGATTTCTATCCAAAATCTCTCTAATAGATTACCCTCCCCAACCTCTTTCAGATTCCAAAATATGTTGATCCAACACTTTGATTTCATTAATGTTGTATCCATTAACTGGATGGCTCCTCTTCATTCGATAATTCGAAAGGCATGATTCCCTGCTTAAGCTTAAAAGGCTTAAACAAAAAACCTAAATTGGTGGAACAAGCATCATTTTAAAAATCTTTTGCCAATATCAAAAATATGGAACAATTAGTTTGTTCTCTTGAAGATCATTTTGACTGATTCTACTAAACTTGAGGAGTTGAATGAAGCTAAAGATAACTTGGTTAACATAAAATATGGAGGAAACCTACGCGGTAAAAGGCTAGCAAACATATGATGGTGACAAAATACCGGTACTTTCCATGCTCTTTCAAAAAAAAAGAAAGCCTTAAACTCTATTAAAAAATTAAAAATGATAATGATATGGATCACGATAACAATAATATTAAATATTATCATACATCATTTTAAAACTTATTAAACAACAACCCTTCTTAGAAGCTCTCCAACACTCACCCGATTCCCCAAACAATTACTAATGATGAAAACCACTTGCTTAATATGTCCTATAAGTCGAGATTGGTAGTATTCTTAATAGCATGAACATACTGTTGTCGGCATGGCTACAGACTCAATTTTTTAGCATTGTTGGCCTATTATTAAGTCCGACCTTGTCGTCGTTGATTTCTTTGATGGCAATCCTTTACCTAGATATTTTTCTAGCACTTCCATTATTCTCATTCCTAAAATTAATAATCCGAATCTTAAGATTTCAGACCCATCGCCTTTGCACCTTCTTTCATAAACTCATTGTTAAATTAATTGCCAATAGAATTAGTCCGCCGCTGCCTAAAATTATTTCCCCAACCAAATGTTTCGTTAAAGGTAGAGCTATAGTGACAACATTCTTCTAGCCCAAGAGTCGATTCATGACCTTGATGCTTCTACCGAGGTGGTAACATCCTTTTCAAATTGACATCTCTAAAGCTTTTGACAACCTCTTGGAATTTTCTCTCCAAATTCTACATTTGTTTTTTTTCTAACTCTTTATCCATCTCATTAAAATTATATTACCAATGTTTGGTTCTCCATTATCATGAATGGTGAGTCCTTAGGTTTTTTCCCTTCTATGCATGGATTGAGATAAGGAGATCCCTTATCTCCCACTCTTTTTATTATTGTTGTTGAATATCTTTCGAGGAATTTTAATGATATTTTCAACAATAATCCTAGCATGTTTTTTAGAACTCAAGGTGGTCTTCCTGTCTCTCATCTTAGCTTTGTTGATGACCTCATAATCTTTTGCAATGCCTCTATTCATCACATTAAAACTATTAAGAATCTCTTAAATAAATTTGGTAACGAAAGTGGTCTCTTTCTTAATGAAGGTAAAAGTTGTTTCATTCCTTCATCTAAAATCTCTAGTAATAGGATCAACCAAATCTTGAGAATTACTATTTTCAAGAACAACTTTTATTAAATATCTTGGTGCTCCGCTTTTAAAGTTAAAAGATCACATCTCTTTGATGAGTTAATCTAATAAAATTTTGTTGGGAATTTCATTTACTCTCATTTGGTAGGCTCACTTTGATTAAGAGTACTTAACTCCATGCCTTTATATCTCATTCATCAGGTGACCAATTCTACCATTAATAAAATTGAATGCCTCCTTAATAAATTCTTCTGGGGTTCTAACAATTCTACAAAAAGAATGCATTGGACCTCTTGGTATAAAAGCTATGGCACTCTTGCTGAAGGTGGGCTTGGCTGTAAGCCAGTTAGGGAAACTATCACTGCTTTTTCCAATAAACTTTGGTAAAATTTTAGGAGCAACAATAGTCTTTGGGCTAATTTCATGACTACCAAATACTGCCAAGGTAAGCACCCTCTCATTTACCCTTATAAAGTGGGAGACTCTCCTATTTGGAAAAGACTTTGTTCCATCAAATGGGAGGCAGAATCTTTAATCTCATGGGGGATTAACTCTGGAACCTCTTTCTTTTGGAAAGATAACTAGACTGGAGGTGGGTCCATTGATGAATTACTTTTTACCCACTCCACTGCTGCTATTAAAGTGAACTCTTTCTGGTAGAATAATAAGTGGAACAATAGTAAATTTACTGACTATATTCCTTTCTCTATTTTAGATAAGCTTACTATTATTCCTATCATTCCTAGCTCATGGATCCTTTTAAGCTTTCCCAAAATGGATTTCAACCTTAAAATGTCTGATTCATATCAAAGAAGCTCATGATTTCTCCAATGTATTTTAAACTTTGGAATAACACTATCCTATTTCTATTATGTTCTAACTTAGTATTTTGAAAACATCATCCCTTGACTCCTTGATGTGGGGTAAAGGTTTTACTTACCTTCAAAATGTTATCGCTTTTCACATTGAGAATGTGAATCATGTATTTGTTAACTGAGCCATTGCTTCCAAACTTTGGATTTGGTATGATAAATTTTTTAATATTGTCAAATTCAATGGCTCTTTAACTCTATACCAACTTCTTGAAGTTTATTTTGAAAACACTATTTAAGGCCACATTAAAGTGATAACTGCTATCACTCTTATTTGGTTCATATGGATGGACAGAAATAATGCAAAACATCATGGGATTCCTATAAACCATATGAGGATAATTGCTAGAATTAAAAATAAAATTGTGCCTTTTTTAATGCCAATTTAATTAACTACAATCAATTCAAAGGCTACAAATTTGTGGCCATTAAACTGGTTTTAACTTGATCAACCCAATCAGAAGATGACAAGATTGTTTATTGAATAAAATCTCATCCTAATAAAATTAAAATTAACACTGATGGCTCTATTTCTCAAAATGCTTCTGGCTGTGGTGACATTTTCAGAAACCTTAATGGTAAAGTCTTATGTGCTTTTGCTTACCCCCTTAATACTTACTCGTTTTTCGAGCTAATGACATTTACAAAGCTATTGAGATTTGCCTTCAAAAGGTTGGCTCAATATTTGGATTGATGCCCCTGATTGATCTTTTGACTTCCACCAAAGTGGGCAATATAAAATTGTCTTACCTTCTAAGCAGACTAGAGCTCTCATTTCTCAACTCTATTTTAAAATCACTCATGTATGGCATGAAGGTAATGCATGTGCTGATTACCTTGCTAATATGGGTGCTAGATTAGATGGCATAAAATTCTTTGATCAACTTACACTACCTAAACATTTGTGTGGTTTTAAAATTACACCGGACTCCCTTACCGTAAATTAATTCATCCTATTGTTTTGGCCTGTTGTATTACTTGATTAACTGCATGAACAACTTCTATTTAGTGTTATTGTTTCTTTGGGTTTTGCTGATGCACCTTCCTGATACCCCTTTCTGGTTATTTTATGATCTATGTGGCATCTGCTACTGGATTAATTACCGTAACCTTATTTGGGTTCTTATTGCTTCTGCTATTTCCACTATTAATGGTAAGGTAACCCGGATGGAGATATTTTCCCTTCGGATCCGGAGGGAGAGATGTTTTACATTCGCTTTACTCGATCAACAACAAGGATAGACTTCTTGTCATCAATATTTTGTTTATGGGTCTTACTATATCTATTTTTCATTTTATGATTAAGGCTATGTTTTGTCTCTTTTCCATTTTCTGGAAATCTGTGCTGGGGCTCATGACTTTGTTGTCTCATTGTTTAATTGCTATATTTTTGTATAGCTTCATGACAGGCCCTAATTTATTTGTCTTTTCTCTCTTTAATAGGGTTGTGGCCCCTCTTATGCTCTCTAACCTCACCTCCATATCCTGTAAGGAGAGAAACTGTAATACCCTTATTATTATTACTATTTCTTTGCAGGATTGGAATTACCTCTTGATTTCCTTCCATCCTATTTTTATTGATGATGTTGGCTTTACTGCTAGTCTGCTTTTCTTTGTCTTGAAGGATTTCAATGATGGTTCTCCTTTGAACCCCTTTCATGTCTATGATGTACCACTATTTTTTTTTGGATTATCTTATGGTGGGTGCAATAATTGTTTTGATGTTTTAATTATTGGTTGTTGGATTTTCGGGTCTTATGTCCAGCAGGCTCGGGTTGTTTTTTACGATTATTTTTTATGTTTGTGCCGCTTTTATCACCTAATTTTGTATTTATTTAATTTGCTGCTATTTTTTCCATCTTGGTTCAGTTAGACTTGTGCAAATCACTGTGATTATGCTATTACCTACTTGCTTATTAACTTATGCACGGTCTACTCTGAATGAGTGGTTTTATGGCCAGCTAGCTGTTATTTTCTATCTTGGTTGTTGACTGAACTAGATTATCAGGTTTTATGCCCAGCAAGCTGCTACAGGGGTTGTCTCTCTGATTGTATTTATCTGGTGTTGTTTATGGTGGGGTGCAGCTTATTACCTGTGGCTTTTGGTCCACTTAATATGCTGCTGCATTCCCATCTTGGTTAAGATTTCACATTTCATGTTGTATTTTGGGTTGGGTCTCGCTTACATTTGTTGTTTGTTAACTTCTGCAACAATTATTAACAAGGGGGTTGTTAACATCTGCATTGCTTATTCTGAATGGGTACCTTTTCTGGGCAATATTCCTGAGTTGTACTCCTGGCCTGTAAGTTTCATATATGTCCCATATGTTTTGGATGGTGTTATTTACATGCTAATTGATTTGCTTAGCAGGATTTCAGCAGGCTTTTCAATCGGTTGTATATTATTTCCATCCTCTGCCTGGCCTTTTCTGCTGTTTTCTTATGGTGGGCTTTCATGCTGGCCTAATTATACTCTTGGCTCTAGTATTAAAAAGATGGATCTGGCAAAGATGGTTCATTTTCATATGTGTAGGGATTCTTATGCTATGGTGACTATATTGATGATATTTATCATGCATGGGATCCCCTCTCCCATTCTGCTCTTTGTTGTTTCCTTTTCTTTAATGTATATGGCTTTGTTTATGTGTACTAAGGCTCATAAGACTTTCAACAAATGGCTACTAACTTCCCCAGGTTTGGGTGATGTGATGATTTCACTTTTGGTTTGGTAGTAGCTCTTGTGATGTAACCCTTCCGATGAAGTTTGGATGCTCATATTTGCATCTGCCCAATTTGGTGTGACTGAGCCTGAGCCTTCTATCACACACTTCTCCATAATTTTTCTCAGTTTATGCTGCTTCAATTTTTCACTTTATCTGTATTGCTTTAACTGTTCTAATTTTTATCTTTCTACATTTTTGCAGATGCATTTCTCTTTTTCTCTTGGAGGTTTGCTCCCTAGTGCCATGCATTCTCTCATCCTGAAGAGCTTTGACCCAGATCTATCCATTTGGTTTATCTTTGTTAATCATTTTGTATCTTTTGCTTTCCTTTTCTCTTTTATTTTGCTTTTGGTTGTACTTAGATAGGGGATTTACTCTCTAGGCTGATTGTAGCTCTTTGTGCAGTAGTTTTGGAGTTTATCCCCTGATAAGGACCTTGTAACTTCTTTTTGTGGCAATAAAATTCCCCTATATGGGGTTTCCCAAAAAAAACCCCTAAACCCTAAAACTAACCTTAACCTCTAAACCCTAAATCTACAATCCTAAAACCTAAACCCTAAACCCTAAAAAGCCCTAAACCCTAAACCCTAAACAAACCCTAAACCATAAATTATAAACCCTAAATCCTAAACTAACACCTAAACTTAAATTAAAAAACTTAAACCTAAACCTAAAACTAATTAAACTAAAACCCTAAACATAAATAAACTAAAATCAAAACCTAAATCTAAACCTAAATAAACCTAAATAAATAAACTAAAAAATAAACGTAAATAAACCTAAATAAACTAAATAAATAAACCTAAACCTAAACTAAATAAACCTAAACCTAAAATAAAAATAAAAACCTAAACCTACACCTAAAAGCTAAAAAATACCTAAACATAAACCAAAACTTAAACTAAACAAAATAAATAAAAATAAAAATAAAAACCCAAACCTAAACTTAAATATAAACATAAATAAATAAACTAAAAAAAATAAATGAAAGTAAAATAAATAAAATAAAACCTAAACCTAAACATAAACCTAAACTAAACTAAACTAAATAAACTTAAATAAACCTAAACCCAAAACCTAAATCTAAACCTAAACATAAACTTAAACCTAAAAACCTACACCTAAAATAAACCTAAACCTAAACCTAAACTAAACTAAAAAACTAAAAACTAAAAAACCTAAACCTAAAAAAGCTAAACTTAAACTAGACTAAATAAACCTAAACTTAAACCTAAACCTAAACTTAAAAATAAACCTAGAACCTAAACATAAACTAAATAAAAAAATAAAAAATAAATAAATGAAAATAAACCTAAACCTAAACCTAAACCTAAAACTTAAACCTAAACCTAAACTTAAACCTAAATGAACTTAAACCTAAACCTAAAAACCTATACCTAAAACCTAAACTTAAACCTAAACTAAAATAAATATATAAAATAAACCAAACATAATAAAATAAAAACCTAAACTAAAAAAAACTAGACTAAAAACCTAAACCTAAAAGATTAAAATAAAACAAAAACCTAAACCTAAACCTAAACCTAAACCTAAACCTAAACTAAAACCTAAATAAATAAACCTAAACTTAAACCAAAACTAAAATAAACCTAAAAAAAATAAAAATAAAACATAAAATAAACTAAAATAAAACATAAACCTAACCCTAAACTTAAACCTAAACCAAAACCTAAACATAAACCTAAACCTAAATAAACCTAAAACCTAAACCTAAACAAACCCTAAACCCTAAACTAATCCTAAACCCTAAATCCTAAACCAAAAATCCTAAAACTTATAATCCTAAACCCTAAACTTTAATCCATTAAACTAACCCTAAACCCTAAACCCTAAACCCTAAACCCTAAAACCCTAAGCCCTAAACCCTAAACCCTAAACCCTAAACCCTAAACTATAAAACCTACAACCCTAAACCCTAAAACCTAAACCCCAAACCCTAAACCCTAAATAAACCATAAACCCTAAAACTTAAAACCTAAAGATCGAGGGTTATTGGTGGTGGGGAGATATCGAGAATATGATGGTGGATCCCCCTGCTCAAGAGGTTGGGGTGGTTCTGATGGGAATTGGAGAAACTAAAGAATGATCGATCTGATCTACTACTTCTGGAACTCTGTCTTTCTAGTAGAGAAAGCTCTAGTTATCTTGGGTTTTTGATCTACTCTATGCGTGCTCATTTTTTATCTATGTTGTCACTTGTGTCTTAGAAAACTTTGTGTGTTACTTGGTTGATGAAATAGATAAGAAGAACTGTTGTACCTAAATTTATTCTCTGTTAAGTAAAAAAAACAAAAACCCTAAACCCTAAACTAAAACTTGAACCCTAAACCTAAAACTGAAACCCTAAACCCTAAACCCTAAACCATAAAATACTAAACCCTAAACCCTAAACCCGAAACCCTAAACTAATCATAAACCCTAAATCTAAATCCTAAAAAGTTAAAAACCTAAACCTAAACTGAATAAAACCTAAAAATAAAATAAAATAAATGCCTAAACTAAAACCTAAACCTAAACCTAAACCTAAGCCTAAACTTAAAAAGAAAATAAAATAAAAAAATTAAAACAATACTAAAATAAAATAAATAAAACTAAACCTAAAAGATAAACCTAAACATAAACCTAAACCTAAAAAAATAAACCAAAAAATAAAACCTAAACTAAACTAAATAAAATAAAAAATAAACCTATAAAATTTAAACTAAAACAAATAAAAAAATAATCTAGTTAAACATTAACCTACTAGTTTATTTATTATAAAAATTTTAAAATTAAATATATAAAAATAAAAATAAAAATAAAAAAACTCTAACCATGAACCCTAAACCCTAAACCCTAAAACCCTAAACCCTAAACCCTAAATCCTAAACCCTAAACCCTAAATCCTAAAACCTACAATCCTAAAACCTACAATCCTAAACCTCAAACCCTAAACCTCAGACCATAAACCCTAATCCTTAAAAACCTAAAACCTAAACTTAAATCTAAACAAAATAAAAGCTAAATATAAAATTTAAATAAAAAACATAAACTTAAAAAAAAAAACCTAAACTAAAACTTATACTTAATCTTAAGCATAAAAATATAAAAAAATAACAATTTAAACCTAAACTAAAATAAAATAAATAAAAACCTAAACTAAACTAAAAAATAAAATAAACCTAAAAATAAAAAACCTAAATAAAATAAAACCATATGTAAAATAAAAATAAACTAAACCTAAAATAAAATAAAATAAAACTTAATAAAAACATAAAACTAAGAAAAAAACCTAAACCCAAAACTAAAAAATAACCTAAACATAAAAGAAACAAAATAAAATAAACTTAAACCTAAACTAAAATAAACTAAACTAAAATACAAAACCTAACCCTAAACCTAAAATAACTAAACTTAAACCCTAAACTAAATAAAATAAAATAAACTAAAAATAAAGTTAAACCAAACTAAAAAATAAAACCTAAAAATAAACCTAAAATAAAATCCTGAAATCTATACCTAAAAAGAAAAAAAAACTAAACCTAAACTAAAAAATAAAAAATAAAACCTAAACATAAAAAGAAAATAATAAATAAAATTAAACTAAAAAATTAACATAAACCTAAACCTCAACCTATAAATTAAACTAAAATGGAAACCTAAACTAAAATAAAAAAACTAAACTAAATAATGTATAAAGAAACACGCTTAAATAATCAAATACGTTATAATAAATAAAAAATAAACTAAATAAACCTAAACCTACTGATTTACGTAATTAAAAAAAAATCCCTAAACCCTAAACCTTCAACCATAAAAACTAAACCATAAAATATAAATCCTAAACCTAAAACCCTTAACCTTAAACCTTAAACCCTAAACCTTAAATCCTAAACCTTAACCCTAGCCCTAAACCCTAAATCCTAAACCCTAAACCATTAAAAAATCTAAACCTTAAACCCTAAACCCTAATCTAACCTAAACCCTTAACCCTAAACCCTAAACCCCACTACAACCCTAAACCCTAAACCCTCATAACCCTCAAAACCCTAAACCCTAAACCCTAAACCTTAAATTTATTTTCACATTTTTGCCTAAGTTGAGTTATGGTTTTGACCTCTTACTTTTGGGTTGGCTTGGTTTTTTCAGCCTGGTGGTTGTTGTCTTCTCTACCTTGTTACTCGAGTTGCTGGTGGATAAGATGGTTTTACTGATTTATTCTATTTTCTACAGGTTGGTTTGTTGGCTCCCTATTGAAGTCAAATTACTTTTTCTGGTTTTCATGGTTGGATGGGTGGCCTTCCTAGTGGGAACTATTATTGTTTCCTTTCTAGGCCATCTTTGGGAATTTCTGCTACTTTTTTGGGGGTTGCACTATTCCTTATTGTTTTTGTTGAGATTCTTCTTTTGCCTTAATTTTGGGTTATTCTCTTGGGATTAGCCTCCGTTGGGAGAATTATTTGCAACACATTTTATGTTGTAATTATGCTTCTTGTTCAGTTAGTCTTTGTTGTTGGGGAAGTTTGGTTTCTTGGTTGGTCCTGGCTAGCTACTGTTGTTGCCTTTCTATGGCGGTTGTGCTTCTTTTGGACCTCTCTTGTGTGGCACTTTGTTGGTTTTCTAGTTTTCATTCGCTGTTGGGGATGCTTCCTTTGTTGGTTACTTATGATGGGTTGTGCTCTGGTGGTTGCCTCATGGTTATTTTAGTTAGTTGTTTGGTTGGAGGACTTATAGTTATCTTTGGAATCTTGGTTGGTTGATTTTTTCCTTGTTGATATTTTCCTTCTTTTTGGACAATTTTTTGGAGCCTTTTGTTGTGTTGGTCGAACCTTTGTTGATCCTTTTGGATTTCACTTTTTGGTTTCTAGTGGTTGGTGGCTGCCTTTGTCCCCCTTTTTGTGTGGTTATTTTATCTCTGGTTATTTGTAATGGCTGTAGCTTATGTTTCCTTCAGTAGATGGCTTCATTTTTGAGCTATTTAATCATTTGTGGTTGTTCACCCTGGTTAGGCTTGTTGATGGCTACTTGTTAGGACTTTGGCTTCAGGGCTCCTATTCTGGTTTTGTTGGCTGTTTCTTTGTTAATTGGCATGGGTTTGGTGCTTGCTGATGGCTGGTTCTGATTTTCCCTAGTTTGGAGCTTGGATGGGTATTTGCATAATGGTGTTGTTGGTGTTCTGACTTTGTTCTAGCCTCCCTCTAGGTTATCGTGATTATTCTATTGTAGTTTTTGTTTGGTGGTTTGGCTACAAGCTAGTTGTTGGCTGGTTGCTCTTTATTTAATGGTGCAAGATCTAGAACTCTATGAATTGTTGGCCTTGGATATTTGCTTATATCGTATGCTGGCTATGATGGCTTTGATATTACTCACCTGTTCTCTCTAGTTGGTAGCATTACATATGATTGTATCCCTTCTATATAAAGTTTGGATGCTCATATGAATTGTTGCCCTTGAGATGATCCTAGTTGAACTTGAGCCTTCTCTTTCTCAGCTCTCTCCATTTCTTATCATTATCCTTATCCTTTTTAGCTATGACTTTTACCTTTGTAATGTTTTGTTTTAAAGGTTGGAACTTTACAGAGGGAATGGTCATTACTCAGCCAACCCATGTGTTGTTGTTGACGATCTTGCTTATTTTGCTTTCTCAAAGGAATCATGAATTGCTACTGACTCATCCTTTTACTATTTTCAGGATTTGTTTTAGTCTTACTCTGTGTCTTTTTCTCTTATACTTTTTAGCTATTGTATTTGCACTTTTGTTTTTTTACTAATGTACTTAAATGGGGTTTTGCTCTTTTCTTGTAGCTGAGCATAGTAGAATTTTAGAGCTTTACCCCTTTTAAGGACATTGTATCTTTTCCTTTTATTGTAATAAAATTCTAACTTTTCCAAAAAAAACCCAAAACCCAAAACCCTAAACCCTAAACCCAAAAAACTTAAACCCTAAACCCTAATCCCTAAACCCTAAACCCTAAACCCTAAACTAACCCTAAACACCAAACCCAAAACCCTAAAAAGCTAAAAACCTTAACCTTAACCTTAAGCTTAAACTTAAAATAAAATTAAATGATAAAATAAAATAAAACTAAAACCTTAAGCTTAACTTAAACCTAAAAGGAAAATAAAATTAAAATTAAAAATGAAATAAACAAAAATAAATAATTAAATAATCAAATAAACAAAAATAAATAAATTTGAAACCCTAAACTGAAAAAATAAACCTTAAAATAAAACCTAAAAGTTATGGAACACTGTCTTTATAGTAGAGATGGTTCTAGTTATCAAAGGTTTTTTATTTGCTCTATGCGTGCTCATTTTTTATCTACGTGGTCACTTATGTCGTAGAAAACTTGATGTGTTACTTGGTTGATGAAATAAAAAGAAGAATATGACAAAAAATAACTTCAAACCTAAACCCTAAATAAAACTTGAACTAACCCTATACCTAAACCTAAACCATAAAACCATAAACCTAAACCTAAACTAAAACCCTAAACCCCAAACCCTAAACCCTAAACCATAAACCAGAAACCCTAAACTCAAACCTAAACCCTATAACCTAAAACTAAACCTAAACTAAACCCTAAACCCAAAACCCAAAACCCAAAACTAAGCTAAACCATAAACCTACAACCTAAACCCTAAACTACAACCATAAACCCTAAACCTAAACTTAAGAAACTTAAACCTTAAACCTAAAGTTAAACCCTAAACCTAAACTAACCTAAATCTCACAAACTGTAACCTAAACTAATTAAAACCTTAAACCATAAACCCTAAACACTAAGCCCTAAACTCAAAACCTAAAACCTAACCATAAATCATAAACCCCAAAACCCTAAACCTTAAAACCCTAAACCATAAACCCTAAAGCATAAACCCTAAAAACCTAAAAACCTAAACCTAAACTAAATAAATTCTAAAATTAAAAAACCTAAACCTAAATAAAATAAAATATAAAATATAAAATAATAACCTAAACTAAAACCTAAACCTAAACATAAAAAAATATAAAGTAAACTAATAAAATAAACTAAAATAAAATAAATAAACTTAAACTAAATTAAAAATAAAATAAACCTAAGAATAAAACCTAAATAAAATAAAAGCTAAACGAAATAAAAAATAAAATAAAGCTAAAATAAACCTAAAATAAAATCTAAAAATAAAACCCAAAACCTTAAACTTACACAAAGCTAAACCCTAAATTTAAATCCTCAACCTTAAACCCTAAACCTAGCTAATAAACCTAACCTAAACACTTAACTAAATCTTAAACCAAAATTTAAACTTAACTAAAAAATTTTAAACCTTAAACCTAAAATTTAAACCCTAAATTAAATCAAACCTAAACCTAACTAAATTTTTGAACTAAACCTAAACCTAAACCACCTACAACTAAACTAAACCCTACAACTATAAACCTAAACCTACAACCCTAAACCTAAACTTAAACCCTAAACCAAATAAACCCTAAACCCCTAAACTAAACCTAAACCAAACTATAAACTTTAAACCTAAGCTAAACCCTACACTAACTCTAAAACCTAAACTATACACCTAAACTAAACTAAATTCTAAACCTTAAAATGTTAACCTAAACTAAACCTAAACCTTAACCCTAAACAATAAAAGCATAAACACTAAAACCTTAAACCCTAAACCCTAAACCCTAAAAATAAAAAATAAACCTAAATAAAAATAATAAATAAAATAAATTAAAAAATTAAAAAATAAACTAAATAAACATAAACCTATTGGTTTACTTAATTTAAAAAAAAACTAAACCCTAAACTCTAAACCCTAAATCCTAAACCCTAAATCCTAAACCCTAAACCCTAAACCCTAAATCATAAACCCTAAACCCTAAACTCTACTAAACCCTAAACCCTAAACCCTAAACCCTAACCCTAAACCCTAATCCCCAAAACCCATAACCCTAAAACCCAAAACCCAAAACCTTAAAAACCTAAAAACCAAAACCTAAACTAAATAAATACTAAAAATAAAATAAATAAAAAATCTTAAACCTAAATAGATTAAAAAAATAAAATAAAATAAAAACCTAAACTAAAACCTAAACCTAAACTTGAAAATGATATAAAATAAGCTAAGAAAAATAAACTAAAATAAAATAAATAAAACCCAAACTAAATTAAAAAATAAATTAATCCTAAGAATAGAAAACCAAAATAAAATAAAAACTAAATGTAAAATAAAAATAAAATAAACCTAAAATAAAATAAAATAAAACCTAAATAAAGGCCCTAAACCTTATACCCTAAACCTTAAATCCTAAACCTTAAACCCTAAACTCTATGCCCTAAACCATAAACCTACAACCCTAAACCCTAACCTAATCCCTAAAACCCAAAACCCAAAACCCTTAACCCCCCTATAACCCTAAACCCTAAACCCTAAACCCTAAACTATAAATTCTAAAATTTAAAGCCTAAACCATAAACCATAAACAACCCTAAACCCTAAACCCTAAACTATAAATTCTAAAAATTAAAGCCTAAACCATAAACCATAAACAACCATAAACCCTCAAACCCTAAATCCTAAACCCTAAACCCACTAAACTAAACCCTAAACTAAACTAAAATAAACCTAAAATAAAGCTAAAACTAAACTAAACCTAAACACTAAACCCAAAAACCTAAACCCTAAAAGTATTAACCCTAAAACCTTATACCTTAAAAATACACTTTAAACTTAAACTTAAACTTTAAACCTTAAACCACCGTCCAATCGTGGATCGGAGGAAAAAAAACCATAAAACCTTAACCCTTAAACCCTAATAATAAAAAATAAACTTAAATAAAAATAAAAGAAATAAAATAAACTAAAATAACTAAAAAAAGAAACTAAATAAACCCCAAACCCAAAAGACTTAATCCTAAACCCTAAACTCTAAAAGTAACCCTAAACCTTAAGAAACCTTAAACCTTAAACCCTAAAACCTTAAACATAAACCCTAAACCCAAAAACATAAACCCTAAATCCTCAAACCTAAACCCTAAACCCTAAACCCTAAATTGTAAACCCTAAACCCTAAACCCTAAACCATAACCCTAAACCCTAAACCCTAACCCTAAACCATAAACCCCAAAAGCCTAAACCTTAAAACCCTAAACCATAAACCCTAAAGCATAAACCCTAAAACCCTAAAAACCTAAAAACTTAAACCTAAACTAATAAATTCTAATAATTAAAAAAACCAAAACCTAAATAAAATAAAATATAAATATAAAATAAAAACCTAAACTAAAACCTAAACCTAAACCTAAAATATAGTATAAATTTCATAAATAAAAATAAACTTAAATTAAATTAATAAAACTTAAACTAAATTAAAAAATAAAATAAACTAAAATAAAACCTAAATAAAATAAAACTAAACGTAAAATAAAAAATAAAATAAACCTAAAATAAACATAAAATAAATAAAATAAAAGCAAAATAAAACCCAAACCTTAAACCTTATAAAAAACCTAAACCCTAAACCTAAATTAAACCTAAACCCTAAACTCTAAGCTAAATGCTAAATCTACAACCCTAAACCCTTAACCCTAAACCATAAACCAACAAACCTAAACCCTAAACCCTAAACCTTAAACCTAAAACCTAAACTTTAAACACTAAAATCCTAAACCCTAAATCCTAAACTTATTCTGAACCCTAAACCCTAAACCCTTAAACCCCTTATAACTTAAAACCATAAACCCTACAACCCTAAACCCTAAACCTAAACCCTAAAGCATAAAAACTAAACTCTAAATTTAAACCTAAAAATGCTAATAGTAAACCCTAAACTTAAGCAACCTAACCTCAAATCTAAACCCTAAACCTCAACCTAATCTTAAGCTAAAACTAAACCTAAATCTTAAACCCTAAACCCTAAACACTAAACCTTAAAAATGTTAAACCCTAAACCCTACACCCTAAACCATAAAAGCATAAACCCTAAAACCTTAAACCCTAAACCCTAAACACTAAAAATAAAATATAAACCTAAATAAAATAATAAAATAAAATGAATTAAAATAATTAAAATAAACTAAATAAACTTAAGCCTACTGGTTTACTTAATAAAAAAAACCTAAACCTTAAACCCTAAACCCTAAATTCTAAACCCTATATCCTAAACTCTATACCCTAAACCCTAAATAGTAAATCCTAAACCCTAAACCCTAACCTAAACCTTAATCCCCAATACCCTAAACCCAAAAAAAACCTAAACCTAAAACTAAAATAAAATAAACTAAATAAATTCTAAAAATAAAATAAATAAAAAAACCTAAACTTAAGTAAAATAAAAAAATAACAAAAATGAAAACCTAAACTAAAATCTAAACCTAAACCTGAAAATGATATAAAATAAATTAATAAAAATAATCTAAAATAAAATAAATAAAACCCAAACTAAACTAAAAAATAAAATAATCCTAAGAATAGAAAACTTAAATAAAATAAAAATTGAATGTAAAATATACATAAAATAAAGCTAAAATAAAATAACATAAAACCTAAATAAAAATCCTAAACCTTAAACCCTAAACTTTAAGCCCTAAAACTTAAACCCTAAACTTTAAATCCTAAACCTTAAACCCTAACCTTTAAGTCCTAAACCTTAAACATACAACCCTAAACCCTTAACCCTAAACCCATAAACCCCTAAACCCTAATCCCTAAAACCCAAAACCCTAAACCCTTAACCCTAAACCCTAAACCTAAACCTAAACCTAAACTTAAATCAACTTGAACCTAAACCTAAACTTAAATCTACCTAAACCTAAACCTAAACTATAAACAACCTAAAGTAAACCTAAACCTAAACCTATCCTTAAACCAAAACCCTAAACTAAAGTAACACTAAACACTAAACCTAAACATTAAACTAACTAAACCTAAACCCTAAACCCTAAAAGTATTAACTTAAAACTATACCAAACTTAAACTTCAAACTTAAACTTAAACCTTAAACCTAAACTTAAACTTAAACTACCACCATCATGGGATCGAGGGAACTAAAAACCTTAAACCTAATAATAAAATAAACTAAATAAAAATAAAATAAATTAAAATTAAAATAAATAAAACCATAATCCTAAACATCAATCTAAAATTAAACCTAAACCTAAATAAATCATAAAACCTAAACCTAAATACTAAAAAACCTAAAACTAAACCTAAACTAATAAACCTAAACCTACAATCCAAACTATAAACCTATAACCTTAAACCCTAAAGAACCCTAAATCTAAACCCTAAATTATAAACTAAATTTAAACTCAAAACTAAACCTAAACCCTAAACTAAACTAAACCCTAAACCTAAACCTAAAATCAAAACCTAAACCCTAACCTAAACACTAAAAACCCTATACCCTAAAGCCTAAACACTAAATCCTAAACCCTAAATCCTAACCCTAAACCCTAAACCCTAAAATCATAAACCTTAAAACCCTAAACCCTAAACCCTAAACCCTAAAAATAAAATAAATAAAAATAAATAAACTTAAACAAAAATAAAACAAAATAATCAAATGAAATAAAATTAAAACCTTAAGCTTAACTTAAACTTAAAATGAAAATAAAATAAAAAATAAAAAACTAAACTAAAATAAAATAAAATAAAAACCTACACTAAACAAAAAGATAAAAAACCGAAATAAAATAAAAACTAAAAACATAAAAACCTATAGCTAAACTAAATAAAAAAACATAAACCTATGTAAAATAAAAAAAATAAAATTAAAAAAAATGTAAACCAAAACCTAAACTTAAATAAGAAAATAAAATAAAATAAAATAAATATAAAATAAATATAAACCTAAACTAAACTAAAAAATAAAATTAACCTAAGAATAAAAAATGAAAATAAAATAAAAACTAAAAGTAGAACAAAAATAAAATAAACCTAAAATAAACCTAAAATAAAATAAAAACAAAATAAAAAAATCTAAACCTTAAACCCTGAACCCTAAACCTTAAAACCTAAACCATAAACCCTAAATCCTAAAACCTAAACCCTAAACCTTAAACCTACAACACTAAACCCAAAACTGTAAAAACCCTAAACCTTAAAACCTAAACTAACCCTAGTCCCTAAACTCTAAATCCCCCTATAACCTTAAATACTATACCCTAAACCTACAACCCTAAACCCTAAACCCTAAACCCAAAACCTACTACCTTAAACCCTAAACCCTAAACCCTAACCCTAAATCCTAAAATCGTAAGCATAAACCATAAGCCCTAAACCCTAAACCAAAAACCCTAAACCTTACCCTAAACCCTAAGACCATACCCTAAACCTAAACCTAAAGTAACTAAATAAATTAAAAAATAAACCTAAACCCTAAACCTTAAAAATGCTAAACCATAAATCTTAAATGCTAAACCATAACCCTTAACCCTAAACCATAAAAGCATAAACCCTAAAATCTTAAACCCTAAACCCTAAACCCTAAAAATAAAAAATAAACCTAAATAAAAATAATAAAATAAATTAAATTAAATTAATTAAAAAATAAACTAAATATACTTAAACCTACTGGTTTACTTAATTTTAAAAAAAATTGTAAACCCTAAACCCTAAACCCTAAATCGTAAATCTTAAACTCAAAAAACTGAACCCTAAACCCTAAACCCTAAATCATAAAACCTAAACCTAAACCCTAAACTCTAAAACCTAAACCCTAAACCCTAAACCAAAGTAACCCACCCATCCTCCCTACTCTCGGCCGTGGTGCTCTCTGGCGATTCTATGTTCCCATTCATTTTCCTTGCGGCTTGGCCATGTTTCAACCATTCCTGATCGTTCCTTCTAGATTTTTGCTCTCGGTTGGCCGCATATGTGAGTTTCCCTTGATCTTACAATGGCAAAAGAGCCACTTTCATAATCGAAGCTCTTCAAACTCTAAGGCTTGATTTTCAAGGTAATATCGATCCGACTCCAGCCGTTATTGTGCCTACTATTAAGTCCTTCAAGGATGCTTTATCTGGTAAGAACACTTGCTCTTATGCTTCGGTCAATTTAATCTCAACTTCTTTCCATGGAATGTCGGTTGTAATGTGCTCGGATCTTGATGAAGAAAAGCTGGCGAAGCCCTTTGAATTTTCATTAGTTGGTAAATTTTCATTGCGTCGCCCAACTCTTGAAAGCATCCGAAACTTCTTTCATAGCCTAAAGCTCTCGGGTGTATTTACTATCAGATTGATTGATCCTAGACATATCCTTATTCAGCTATCTAATGATTTAGACTACTCAAGAGTCTTTGCTCGTTGCTCTTACTTTGTGTACAATTGTCAAATGAGGCTTTTGAAATGGTCTCCACTATTTGATGTCAAAGAGGAATCCCAATTGTTCCTTTATGGCTAGCTTTTCAAAACATGAGGATACATTACGTTACCCATCAAGTCCTATTTACAGTTGGGGCTCTCTTTGGTCAGCCCCTTCAAATAGATCAAGCCACTCACAGATCACATCAGTTCGTAGATTTTGGTTGAGATTGATATTACCAAAAAAAACCCTAAAGAAGTTTGGATCAGTTCGGAAAAATTTGGGTATAATCAAAAAGTGGAATTTGAAAATTTCCCTATTTTTGCACACATTGTAAGATCCATGGTCATGATCACTCTGAATGCTGTGTTACACCCTAATCTTAAAAAGGAAAAATTGTCGGATCCTAATCCTTCTCTATCAAATGAAAAAAATAATAAGTTCGCTTATGTGCCTAAAGTTACTCAAAATGGAACTCACCCTCCTACCCACTCTCCTTTATTACCTACAGATTTACCTATTGGAGAACAATCTAAGCTTGATAAAAATAATGATATTGAGGTTTGTGAGGAAACTAATGATAACTTACCTAACATTGCTTCTACTTGTAATAACTTGGCATCTCAAGACAATCCCTTGACTCATATGAATCATAATGGTGATTTGAATGGGATCCTCAAGTTGGATCAAAATCTCACTCGAATTGTTCTAAAAAATTTTGATAATTTGGTGACGGATCAAAATCTGAATAGTACTCATGGAAATGAAAATTAATTTTGTGCTATTAATGGTGCCACAACCTCTCCTTCTATTACCCTACAGAGTGATACACATGCTAACCCTATTTCTCAACCTAACTCTGATACTGAAGAAGGGTAAATCACCATTAGGAATGCTTTGAAAGATACTAGTCCTATTTTGAATATCACAAATCACTCTCTTTCAGATGGAGATACTTTGGACATAGATAGGACTTTTCAAACTATTATTAAAAAAAATCCATGAAAGTTAGAATGTTCACTAATAGCTCCACTAGAACCACTCGATCTTCCCTAACTTCCCATAAATAATTGTTTCATGTTTCTCTTCTTCTTATTTTTCATTTTTTCAGTTATCTCTTCTCTTTTCTTTCAACTTATTATGATCAATTTTATTATTTGGAATGTTCGAGGTATTGGGACTCTCACTGTTCGCAATCATATTAGAAGCCTTTGTCGTACTGATAACATAGCCATACTTGTTGTTATTGAGCCATTCATTCACTCTTCTAAGATTACCCATGTTGCTAGAACACTAGGCTTTCAAAATTTATTTTATAATATTAGTAATATAATTTTTTGTTTTTGGAATAATTTAATCAACATTTCTATCCTTGATGATCTCCAACAATTGGTTAATGTTCAAATCTCATTGGGTGAATTTTCTGCTCTTGGTTCCTTTATTTATGCATCTTGTAATAGAGCTGGTAGGAACATCCTATGGGATCAATTAAGAACTTTTGCCTCCTCGGTCAATAAACCCTAGTTGGTTGGGGGTGATTTCAACACTATTACCACTTCCTCAGAAAGAAGGGGAGGTTGCTCTCCTAACATCCACTCCATGGAAGATTTTTCTAATATGATTCTCGATTTCAATCTGATTGATACTGGTTTTTCTGGCTCCGACTATACGTGGCATAACTCTAGACTCTGGCAACGGCTTGATAGGACCCTCGTTAATTCACTTTGGATCAATCAATGGCCCCTCACTTCTATTGAACATTTGAGCAGAACTTTGTCTGACCATGCTCCACTATTGATCTCCATCAAAACTCCTTCCAGTACTATATTTTCCCCCACTCCTTTTAGATTCCAAAATATGTGGACCCAACATAGTGATTTCTTTAATGTTGTTTCCACTAATTGGATGGCCCCTATTCACCCAGAAAATTCTGTTAAAGGCATGATTTGGCTTTGGCTTAAGCTTAAAAGACTAAAATAAAACCTAAATTGGTGGAACAAGCATAATTTTAAAAATCATTTTGCCAATCTAAAAAATATGGAGAAATTAGTTTGCTCCCTTGAAGATGCTATGTTAACTGACCCTAGTAAGGTTGATGAGTTGAACACTGCTAAATATAACTTGATTAATTATCAGAATATGGAGGAAACCTCATCACGAAAAGGCCTAGCAAACATATTGCCGATGGTAAAATACAAGGTATTTCCATGCTCTTTAAAAAAAGGAAAGCCTTAAACTCTATTCAAAAAATCAAAAATATTAATATGGATCACTGATAATAATGAAATTAAAGATTCTGTCATACAACATTTTCAAAATTTATTAAATAACAATCCTTCCTTAGAACCTCTCTCCAACCTTACTTGATCCCCTCTATGATTACTAATGATGAAAACCATTTACTCACTTTGGCCCTACAAAACTAAGATTAGGTTTCAATATCATGAACACTGACTCTGTTGCTGGCCCTAATGGCTACATGACTCATTTCTTTCAGCATTGTTGGCCTATTATTAAGTCTGACCTTGTTGATGTTGTTGTTTATTTTTTGATGGAAACTCTTTACCTAGATACTTTTCTAGCACTTCCATTATTCTCAATCCCAAAATTAATAATCCTGATACTTGGGGAGATTTTAGACCTATCAGCCTTTGCACCTTCTTTCAAAAACTCATTGCTAAATTAATTAAAAATAGGATAAGTCCGCTACTCCCTAAAATTATTTCTCCAAACCAAACTAGCTTTGTTAAAAGTAGAGCTATATCCGACAATATCCTTCTAGCCCAAGAGCTAGTTAATGACCTTGATGTTCCTATCAGAGGTGGCAACATTCTCTTCAAACTAGACATCTCTAAAGCTTTTGATAACCTCTCTTGGGATTTCCTCTTTCAAATTTTCCATTTATTTGGGTTTTCTGATAATTTCATCCACCTCATCAAAAATTGTATTGTGAATGTTTGTTTCTCTGTTATAATGAATGGTGAGTCACTTGGTTTCTTTACCTCGAGGCATGGCTTGAGACAAGGAGACCCCCTTTCATCCTCTCTTTTTATTATTGTTGTTGAATATCTTTCGAGGAGCCTGAATGATCTTTTCTACAAAAATCCTTCCATGTTTTTTAATACTAAAGGTGGTCTTCCTGTCTCTATACTTTATAATCTTTTGCAATGCCTCTATTTGGCACATTAAAACTATTAAGAGCCTTCTAAATAAATTTGGCAATGAAAGTGGTCTCTTTCTCAATGAAGGAAAATGCTGTTTCATTCCTTCCTCTAAAATCCCTTCTAATAGGATCAATCAAATCTTGAGAATTACTAATTTTCAGCAACATCAACTTCTCATTAATTATCTTGGGGCTCCGCTTTTTAAAGGTCCAAAAAGATCTCATCTTTTTGATGATCTAATCTAGAAAGTCTCTAATAAAATTTCTGTTTGGGAATTCCATTTACTCTCTTTCAGTGGTAGGCTCACTTTGATTAAGAGCACAATTAACTCCATGCCTTTATATCTCCTTCAAACCATTGTGCCGACCATTTCTATCATTAACAGAATTGAGCACCTCATTAACAAATTTTTTTGGGGCTCTAATAACTCTAAAAGAATGTACTAGACCTCTTGGTTTAAAAGTTTTGGCATTCTAGCTGAAGGTGGCCTTAGATGTAAGCCAATCAAAGAAGCTATCAATGCCTTTTCCTATAAGCTTTGGTGAAATTTTAGGAGTAATAATAGTTTTTGGGCTAATTTCATGACTGCTAAATATTGTCAGGGAAAGCACCCCCTCATTTGTCCCTATAAAGCAGGAGACTCTCCTATTTGGAAAAGACTTTATTCCATCAAATGGGATGAATCCTTAATTTTTTAGGGGATTAACTCTGGCTCCTCCTTCTTTTGGCAAGATAATTGGACTGGATGTGGGTCCATTGATGACTTACTTTCCACCCATTCCACTGCCGCTATTAAAGTGAATTCTTTTTGACAGATTAATATGTGGAACAATAGTAAGCTTATTGATTATATTCCTTCCTTTCTCTTAAACAAGCTTACTACTATTCCTATCATTCCTACCAATCAAGACCAAATCCTTTTTAAGCTCTCACATAATGGTGATTTCAACTTTAAAAATATTTGGATTCATATTAAAGAAACTCATGATTCTTCCAATGTGTTTCTCAAACTATGGAATAACACTATCCCTACTTCCTATTCTATTCTTACTTGGCGTATTTTGAAAAATATCATCCCTGTTGATTACTTGTTGTGGGGTAAAGGCTTTCAATTACCTTCAAAATGCCAATGTTGCTTCCAGATTGAGAATGTGAACCATGTTTTTGTTAACAGGGCCATTTCTTCTAATCTTTGGATTTGGTATGATGACCTCTTTAACAATGTCATTTTCAATGGCTCCTTAACTTTATATCAACTACTTGAAGTTTATTTTGACAACACTATTAAAGGTCACATTAAAGTCATAATCGCTATCACTCTTATTTGGTTCATAGGATGGATGTAAATGATGCAAAGCATCAGGGATCCCTATGAATCACATGAGGATAATTGCTAGAATTAAAAACAAAATTTGAGACATGTTCAATGCCAATCTCATTAAATACAAACAATTCAAAGGTTGTAAATGTGGAAAATAAACTAGGTTTTAACTTGCCGTATCAACCCTACTTTAAAAATGACAAGATTGTCTATTGGGTAAAACCTCTTGATAATACTATTAAAATTAACAGATGGCTCTCTCATAAAGGTTCAGGTGGCATTTTCAAATCTTAATGTTAAAGTCCTATGTGCTTTTGCCTACCCCTTGCTTCTTTCGCTCCATTTGTCGAGTTTATGGCGGTACAAAGCTCTCCAAATTTGCTTTCAAAATGGTTGGCTCAATATTCGGATTGAGGTGGATGCCCTCATCTGATTGATCTTTTGACTTCCACCAAAATGAGCAACACTGAAATGTACTACCTTCTCAAGAAAACTAGAGCTCTCCTTACCCAACTTAATTTTAGAATCACTCATGTATGGCATGAGGGTAATGCATGTGTTGATTACCTTGCCAATCTGGGTGCTAGATTGGATGGTATAAACTTCTTTGATCAACTAACTCTTCCTAAACATTTGCATAGCTTGGTTAATCTGGACAATACTGGGCTCCCTTATCTCAGAAAGTAATCTAACCTCTGGCTTGATCTATCTCAATTCTTGTTTAACTACATGATCACTTTCTATTCAGTGTTATTATTTTCTTGGTATTTGCTGATGCTTCATCCAGCTATCCCTTGGTGTTTTTCTGCTGAATTCTATGGCATGTGTTGTTAGTTTAATTGCATTAATTCTAATTGGGGCCTTCCTATTTCTACTACTTTTAGTGATAAGGTGTTGCTGTTCCTTTGGAATTTGTTGATGCATCATCCTTTTACTCCTTGTGGCCATTCATGGTGACATCTTTTACTTACCCAACCTTGATTGGGGTTTTACTGTCAATGCTGATAAAGTGTTCACTATTTACTGTAGGGAGATATATTATTTAATGCTTTATTTGTTGCTTCTATACTCTTTGATCAACATGGATAGATTTCTATCCCTTTCCTGGAATTATATTATGGGATCCTTGCCTCATTGTTTAACTGTTATACCTTTGTATATCTTTATAGCTATTTTAATAGATATTCATCTCTTTATTATGGTTGTTGCCTCTACTATGTTTCATATCCTTATTCCACATCCTGTAAGGAGAGCTCTTGCACTAGCCTTGCTTTTATAACTCCTTCTCTGCAGGATTGGAATTATCTCTGGACTTCTAATATTATTATTGTTGTGGGATTAGTCACGCATAATATTTTGTGTTTGGCTGGGTATCAAAGATGACTTTGCTTTGAACCACTTAGTAATCTATGTTGTACCTATGTTACTTGCTGGTGCATCTTATGTTGGATGCAATATCTCTCATGATGTTTTAATTGATGCTCTTTGGGTTGGTTTGTTGTATGCTTACCTCCTCTTTCCTACCTGTAAGGAAAGACACAACATTTCTATTATTATTATTAAGATCTCTTTGAAGGTTAACCTTATGGTTTTTGGTTGTTTGTTGCTTGTTGTTCTCCTGAACTTCTTTGTTGCTTGCTTCTGGGCTGCAACTGATCAACTCATTTGCTGTCCTTTCCTGTGGATCTATTAAATTTGGGCACATCTCTGTGATTATCCAACTGTTTAATTAGAATTTAGCATATGCTTCTGGGGTTTTGGATTGTCTTGTTCAGCTGGACTTTTTTAAGGTTATTGAATGGATGCTAGCTTTTGCTTTGTTGCTTGTTTCTTTTGTTAGCAATTGGGCTACTGCTGATCACCACTTTTCAGCTAGCTTTGGCCTGATCATTTCCCTATCTTTCTGGGACTTAACTTCTGTATTGTCTATTTGCAATGGGAGGTTTTATTGCCAACTTGCTATTATTTTTTATCTTGGTTGTTGGATTACCTAGAACATTGAATCCCTTGTTCATCAAACTATTACTGGGGTTATCTTGCTTGTTCAGGAGGGTGCTTTGTTGTTTGATTTTGGAGTTACTTTGTTGTTTGCTTTGGCTACCCTCATTTTGTCTATTTGCAATGGGTGGTTTTTTGGCCAACTTCCTATTATTTATTCTCTTGGATGTTGGCTTTGCTGGCTCATTGATTCCTTTGCCTAGCTTGCTACTTCTGGGGTTGTCTTTCCTATTCTGTAGGGTCCTTTTGGAGTTGTTTTGTTGATTGGTTTGGCTAACCTCATTTCCCCCACCTGCCAGGAGAGAGGCTACTTTTTTCTTGTTTTTTGTTATCTCATTGCAAGTTTGGACTTTCTTATTGGGTTTTCAATATGCTTTCCCTGAGATTGTGGGTTTAGCTTCATTCCTGATCACCCCTTTCTGGAAGGGTTTTTTTCTTGGTTATCTTCTGAACCCCTTTTGTCTCTATCTCTCTACTTTGTTTTTTATTGGAGTTTTATATGATGGGTGCTTTAACTTTTCTATTTTCTCCGATGTTGGCTTTTTGATTGTCGGGTCCTTTATCTAGCAAGCTATCTTTGTGATTGTTGGTTTTTGGTGGTCTTTTGATTTTCTGACTGCTTTTGCTATTTCCATCGCTAAATGGTTTTACTTGTCGCTATTTTTCCACTCTAGTCTTGGCCAAGTCTTTTCCCTATCTATCCGAAATTAACTTTTGTATTTTATTGTTGGTTTTGGCCAACTTGTTTATTTTATATCTTGGGGTTGGTCGACCTTTATCAATCGTCCCGCTTCGCTTGTTGTGCATCTGCTCAAGAGGGTCATTTTGATGTTATTTATTTTACTATCCCTTTGCATGATTGGACTTCCTTAATGCAGTTTGCTTTAACTGAGGATCTGTTTACCGCCACCGATTATCTTTACCGAGGGACTTTTCTGATCATCTTTTGAACACCTTCGCTTTAATTCTACTTATCTTCCTTCTATGAGTTTAATATAGTGGGGTAATAATTGTATTATTGCTTATCCTTTTTGGATTGGGTCCTTTATCCAACATGTTATTTTATGGTTGTTAGTTGTTTCTTGCACATTCTGGTTATTGGCTTTTGGATTTTTGCTGTTAACATAAGGGCTGTAGCTAACTTCATATGATGCTATTTTTTCCCTCTTGGTTATGCTAGATTTATGCAGATCATTGTGATTATGCTTTTGCCTCTCTTGATTTTAATCTTTGCACTGTTTAATCTTAATGGATGGATTTATGGCCAACTAGTCGATATTTACTATCATACTGTGGCTAAACTAGATTATTGAGTTTAATGATAATCAAGATGTTTTGTGGTATCTCCATTGCCACTTATTTGAGTTGTTTGTGGTGGGGACTCACCGATTCTTCATACTATACTCCTATTTCTTGTGGTTATTTGGGCTTGGGATATGCCTTTTATATTTGCTTTTTTTTAATTTAATCAAGGAGTTGTTAAGAGCATTACTTACATTCATTTACTATTGGCTAACTGGATTATTGAGTATGATGATAAAGCGATCCTGTGGTGTTATCTTTGATTTCCTCTTGGAGCTATTTGTGGTGGGAGCGCCTTTACCTATTTCTTCTTATCGTGTTGTATTCCCATTTCCTGTGGTAATTTGGGATTGGGGTTTGCTATTTCCCTTTATAATTGTTGCTTTCTTAATTCTGAAACAAGAAGGTTGTTAAGAGCTACATTACATATATTCTTTGGTTATCCTTTTCGGAAATAACCCCTAATTACTGGACGCTTTTGCCAAGATCAGATATTTATTATTGTCCTTTACGCTTGGAATGGGGTTAATTCCATGCTCTTGTCTTTGCTGCTAGTTTGCAATAGAATTTTGTTTTCCTCGGTGACTCTTCTTTGGTCTCATTAATCCTTTAAATGCTAAAAACTGGATGACGACATTGATGGCTCTCTTTCATTTGAGTTGGGATTATCATGCCATGGAGCCTAATATGATGACATATAATTTGTATCGACCTTACCCACTTTGCTTTTTTGCTACTCTTTCTTCTACTATATGGCTTTGCCTATGTTTGCGGTGTATTATGGCTCAACTGATCTTCATCAAATGGTGCTATACAAGTTTGTTGGCTATGGTCGTGATGATTTCACTCCTTTTTGGTTTGGTAGTAGCTCTTGTGATAACCCTTCCGTTAAAGTTTGGATGCTCATATTTACATCAACGGGTCAAAGCCACCTCTATCACACCTCTTTATTATTACCATTCTCGAATTTCGCCTCGCTACCACTTTCTCTCAGATACCTTAACTGTTCTAACTTCTTTCGCCTACAATCTTGGTGTGCTTTTCCATTTTTCTCTTGCGGTTACTCCATTGTGTCATGCATTCTCACATCCTAGAACATTGACCCTTATCCTTCATTTGCTTATATATGTTAATCAATTTGTATTTTTCTTGCTTTAACTCTTTTCTTTGCTTTGGATGTACTTAGATAGGGATTTACTCTAGATTGTAGCTCTTTGAGCGAAGGAGTTTATCCTTTAAGGACCTTATAACCCTTTTTTGTGGCAATAAAATTCCCCTATATTAACCCACCCAAAAAAAAAAAAAACCCTAAACCCTAATCCCCAAACCCAAGCCCTAAAACCTAAAACCCAAAACATTAAAAAACTAAAAGAAAACCTAAACTAAATAAATTTAACAAATAAAAATAAATAAAAAAAACCTAAACCTAAATAAAATAAAAAATAAAATAAAAGAAAAACCTAAACTAAAACGTAAACCTAAACCTAAAAATGATATAAAATAAATTAATAAAAATAAACTAAGATAAAATAAATAAATCCCAAACTAAATTATAAAATAAAATATTCCTAAGAATAGAAAACCTAAATAAAATAAAAACTAAATCTAAAATAAAAATAAAATAAACCTAAAATAAAATAAAATAAAACCTAAATAATAACCCTAAACCTTAAACCCTAAACCCTAAACCTTACACCCTAAACCTTAAATCCTAAACCTTAAACCCTAAACTCAAAACCCTAAACCCTAAACCTACAACCCCAAACCCTTAACCCTAAACCCTTAAACCCTAAACCCCAAATTGTAAACCCTAAACCAGAAACCCTAAACCCTAAACACTAAACCATAAACCAAAACCCTAAACCCTAACCCTAAACCAAAACCCTAAACAAAACCCCTAAACCCCTAAAGATAAACCCTAAAACCTAAAACCTAAAAATTAAAACTAAAACTAAAACCTAAATAAAATAAAATAAAAACCTAAACTAAAACCAAAACCTAAACCTAAAATATAGTATAAATTTCACAAATAAAAATAAACTTAAATTAAATTAATAAAACTTAAACTAAATTAAAAAATAAAATAAACTCAAGAATAAAAAAACCTAAATAAAATAAAAACTAAACGTAAAATAAAATTAAAATAAACCTAAAATAAACCTAAAATAAAATAAAATAAAAGCAAAATAAAAACCCAAAACCATAAACCTTATACCCTAAATCCTAAATGTTAAACCCAAAAACCTTAAACCCTAAACTCTAAGCCTAAATAAACCCTAAAACCCTAAACCTAAACCAACAACCCTAAACCCTAAACTAAACCTTAAACCCTAAAACCTAAACCAAACACTAAAATAAACCTAAACCTAAATCCTAAACTATTCTAAACCCTAAACCCTAAACCCTAAACCCTAAACTAAACCATAAACCTTCAACCCTCCCTAAACCTAAAATAAAACTCTAAATTCTAAAAATAAACCAAATAAAAATAAACCCTAAGTAACCCAACCTCAAATCTAAATAACCTAAACCCTAATCCTTAAGCCCTAAACCCTAAACCTTAAACCCCAAATCTTAAACACTAAACCCTAAACCCTAAACCTTAAAAATGCTAAACCCTAAACCCTACACCCTAAACCAAAAAAGTAAAACCTTAAACCTTAAACCCTAAACACTAAAAATAAAAAATAAACCTAAATAAAAATAATAAAATAAAATAAATTAAAATAATTAAAAAATAAACTAAATAAACTTAAGCCTACTGGTTTACTTAATATAAAAAAAAACTAAACCTTAAACCCTAAACCCTAAATTCTAAACCCTATATCCTAAACCCTATACCCTAAACCCTAAATCGTAAATCCTAAGCCCTAAACCTTAAACCCTAAACCCTAACCCTAAACGCTAATCCCCAAAACCTAAACCCTAAAACCCAAAACCCAAAACCTAAAAACCAAAACTTAAACTAAATAAATTCTAAAAATAAATAAATAAAAAAACCTAAACCTAAATAAAATAAAAAATAAAAAAAATAAAAACCTATACCTAAACTAAAATGATATAAAATAAATAAAAAATAAACTAAAATAAAAAAAAATAAAACCAAACTAAACTAAAATAAAATAATCCTAAGAATAGAAAACCTAAATAAAATAAAATTGAATAAAATATAAATAAAATAAACCTAAAATAAAATAAAATAAACCTAAATAATAAACTTAAACCTAAAGTTAATAAAAATTAAACCCTAATAAACAAAACCTAAACTTAAGCCTAAACTAAACTAACTAAACCTAAACTATCTAAAACCTAAAACCTAAACCTAACTAACCTAAACCCTAAACTAAACCCCAATACCTAATAACCTAAACTAAACTTATATCCTAAACCCTAAACCCTAAACCCTAAACCTAAACTATAAACAACCTTAAAGACCCTAAACCTAAAACCTAAAACTAAACCTAAAGAAACACTAAATCTAAACCTAAACTCTAAACTAACTAAACTAAACCTAAATATTAACCTAAAACCTATAAACTTAAACTAAACTTAAACTTAAACCTAAACTAAACTTAAACTTAAACTAAACCTAAATAAATAAAAACCTAAAACCTAACCCTTAAACCTAAATAAAAAAAATAAACTTAAATAAAAAATAAAATAAATAAAATAAACTAAAATAATTCAAAAAATAAATAAAATAATAATCCCTAAACATTGAATCCTAAACCCTAAACCCTATACTCTAAAAGTAACCCTAAACCCTAAACCCTAAATCCTAAATCATAAACCCTAAACCATAAACACTAAAACTAACCCTAAACCTAAACCCTAAACTAACAACCCTATACCTACAATCCCTAAACCCATAAATACTATACCCTAAACCTACAACCCTAAACCCAAAACCTAGTACCTTAAACCCTAAACCCTAAATAAACCTATACATAAAACCATATAAACCTAAACCCTAAACTAAAACTTACTAAACCCACACCATACCTAAACCTAAACCTAAAGTAACTAAATAAATTAAAAATAAACCTAAACCTAAAACCTAAGAAAACCCTAAACCCTAAACCTAAAATTCTAAACCATAATAAATGCTAAACCATAACCCTAACCCTAAACCATAAAAAAGCATAAACCTAAACTAAACCCTAAACCTAAACCTAAAAATAAAAAAATAAAAATAAAAAAAATAAATTAAATTAAATTAAAATAATTAAAATAAACTAAACCTAAGCTACTGGTTTACTTAATTTAAAAAAAATAAAATAAAACCTAAACCCTAAATCCTAAATCTTAAACTCTAAATCTAACCTAAAACGAAAGGTAGCTACAGAGCTCCAAGGAAAACCTCTCTTAGTAACTATATAAGAGCTGAGGAGAATTATTCTTTAAGTGATTCACCATCATTTTAACAAATGCCGAAGAAATGGGAGGAATCTTTAATGATCCTTCGATTTGCAATGAACTGCTCCAAAAATCTAAAAGGTATGGATGGATTCCCTTGGAAGGGAGTAGAACTAAGTGTGAGCTTGTCCCTGAGGGTAAAAGAAATCTAAACTCATTGGATATGCATGATAGTCTAATGGTCGAAAATCACCCCATCAAATCAATGTTACTTGAAACCCACGGGAATAAAATGTTGAAGAATAGCTTCAGCTAAAGGTGAGGATTCTTCATAGCCGTGGTGAGGGGGAGATGATTTATGTTTTGAAGGTGAAATTTGTCTTACATTAAGCGAACTCGCATGTAACATGACAATAATGAGAATGTCAAGCTACCATAATTGGTGGATTAGCAGTCGGTTGAGTTGCACATGATGGATGAGTAGATCTAGTGGTGTCAAGGAGATTAGCATCATGGTCTCTACGTGGAGGAACTTTAGCGTCAAGGAGATTAACATTTTGACCTCCCCGGCTAACGATCGATCTTGGGGGAGGTGTGTTTTCTGTGGTAGTGGTTGTTGTTTGATCATTACATTTTGAGACTCTTCCATTCCTAAACCATCTTCTAAAGAGATTCTCCGCACCTTCAAATCACGCCTAAAGTGAGGCGAAGGATCCTTGGTTCAAGGATTGGTTTCAGAGTGAAGTATAGAGGCTCCTATATTACACCTATTGGCCATAATGCTCACAAAAAAAATTGATGAGTTCACAACCAAATATGCTAGAAACCTAAACGAGTGTAAAAGTTTATGCCTTAGCTAGTCCAAAGACACCTATTTAAAGAAATAAGAAAACTCTAGAATTTTTATGTGGAAAACCTCAAAAGAGGGAAAACCATCCTAAAAATCTTCCACTTTGTATTTCTTAGAGTAGGATCTTCCGATGGATTATAGAATAGTATGTGAGAAGGGAAGTAATAGATGTTGACTAAATAAATGTTGAACGAAATAAAGATGTTGATGATGTTGATGATATGTTGACGATGATGTATGATGACCGGCGGTAGTGTAACGATGATGACCAAGTGGTCGTGATGATGACCTAATGTCATGGCAATTTGACATAAAGTGGTGGCACGATTGTGCTTGGAGGATCTTCGCTTTAGAGCTCTCTCCTCTTTCTTGCTTGCCCCCCTCATATGAAGAATGAGGCGATTTATAGATTGGAGTAGCTAAATACATGCAAAATCCAACCACTCCACTACCTTAGAATGATTCCTTTGATCATTTGATGTATTTTAAGTATTTGAATGCTCAAATGAAGTTAGAATAAGATCTTGGGCTTGTTGGATTAGCCGAGACGCCGATTTGACTATAAACACTTTATATATTTGAGAGCTATTTAGGGATTTAACTGATATCCCAAAATTTCTAAGGATATTTTAAGAGCTTGATAAACTGCTAAAATCAAGATTTGTGCTTCGACTAGTAGTATTTTAAGTGCCATATCAAATATAAACCTAAACTAAATTAAAAAATAAAACTAACCTAAGAATAAAAAACCAAAATAAAATAAAAATTAAATAAACCTAAAATAAAATAAAAACAAAATAAAAAATCTACACCTTAAACCCTAAACCCTAAACATTAAAACCTAAACCCTAAATTCTAAAACCTAATCCTAAACCCTAAACCTACAACCCTAAACCCAAAACCCAAAAAACCCTAAACCCAAAACCTGAAAAACCCTAAACCTACAACCCTAAACCCTAAAACCTAAACCATAAATTAACCATAATCCCTAAACTCTAAATCCCCCTATAACCCTAAATATTAAACCCTAAACCTGCAACCCTAAATGCTAAACCTACTACCTTAAACCCTAAAACCTAAACCCTAACCCTAAATCCTAAAACCCTAAGCATAAACCATAAACCCTAAACCCTAAACCCCATACCCTAAACCTAAACCTAAAGTAACTAAATAAATTAAAAAATAAACCTAAACCCTAAAACCTAAAAAATCTAAACCTAAACCCTAAGAATGGGCAGAACCTTGATGGCAAGAACATCAAACTAGGCTAGACGTGGAGAAAGAGGTGATAGTTCGCGGTGGTGGGGAATCTGGAGGTGTTGGTGGATATGGAGGTAGTAGTTAGAGCAATGGTAGTTATGGAGGTAGGAGGAGCCACGGAGGTTACAACAAAAGTGGTGGCTGGGGGAGAGATCGAGGACATGTTGGTGGATCCCACTAATCAAGAGGTTGGGCTGGTTTTGATGGGAACTGGAGAAACTAAATAACGGTCAACCCGATCTGTTGCTTATGGAACTATGTCACTATAGTAGAGATGGTTCTAGTTATCTAGGGTTTTTGATTTTCTCTATGTGTGCTCCTATTTTATCTATGTTCTCGCTTGTGTCTCACATAACTTGGTGTGTTACTTGGTTGATGAAACTGAAAAGAAAAAATATTGAATCAAATTTGTTCTTTGTTAAAAAAAAAAAAAAATAGTAAACTTAAATAAAAACTTGAACCCCTAAATCCTAAACCATAAAAATCCTAAACCCAAAACCCTAAACCCTAAACCCGAAACCCTAAACCCTAAACCCTAAACCCTAAATCCTAAACTTAAACCCCAAACACTAAACCCCAAACCATAAACCCAAAACTTAAAACCATAAATTAACTCTAAACCTAAACCCAAAGCCCAAAAAAGCTAAAAACTAAACTTAACCTAAATAAAACCTAAAAATAAATTAATAAAAAACCTAAACAAAAAAAATGAGAAAATTAAAAAAAATTTAAACCAAAACTTAAACCGAAACCTAAACCTAAACCTAAACCTAAAATAAAAATAAAATAAAATAAAACAAAACTAAACTAAAATAAATAAAAACCTAAACTAAATTAAAAAAGTTAAAAACTAAACCAAAAATAAAAATAAAATAAACCTAAAATAAAACTAAATAAAAACTTAAACCAAAAAATAAAACCCTAAATCCTAAACTAAGAAAAACCTAAACCTAAAATAAAAATAAAATAAACCTAAATCTAAACTAAAATAAATAAAACTAAATTTAAACCTAAAATAAACTAAATTAAACTAAAAAAAAAAATAAATTAAAAAAACACCTAAACCTAAACTAAAATATAAAACTTAAAAATAAACTGAAATTAAAAACTTAAAACCTAAACCTAGAAAAATAAAATAAAAACCTAAACCTAAACCTAAAAATAGAAAATAAAACCTAAACCTATAAAATAAAATAAAATAAACCTAAACCAAAAAGATAAACTAAAATAAATAACCTAAACTAAAATAAATAATCCAAAAATCAATAAACAAAACTAAATAAAAATAAAAATAAACTTAAACATATATAAAAATAAAATAAACTAAAATAAACAAAAAATAAACTAATTAAACTTAAACCTACTAGTTTACTTAATTTTAAAAAATTAAAAAAATTTAAAAAAACTCTAACTCTAAACCCTAAATCCTAAAACTAACCCTAAACTCCAAAACCCAAAACCCTAATCCCTAAACCCTTAGCTCTAAACCCTTAACCCTAAAATATACAACTCTAAAGCTTAATCCCTAAACCTTAAACCCCAAACCCTAAACACTAAACCCCAAATCTTAAACCCTAAAAACCTAAACCAAACCCTAAACCCAAAGTCAAAATAAAACCCTCTCAACCCTCTCTGCGATTTTATGCTCTGGTGGATTGGCCGTTCACTTCGCTTCCCACTTTTCTCGGCCCGAGGCCAGATCTCTCCCCAGATGTGACATCCTTGGATTAGAGCTAATGAGGCTCGGTCTCTAATCCCGCCCGTCGCCTCTCACGCTGCACCGCTTCTCTCTCGACTCTGTGTTTTCTGATTCGATCTCTAATGCATGTTGTTAAATCATTCAAAGAGGCTTTATCTGGTAAGATCCCTAGCTCGAATGCTTCTCTCATTTTGACATCTTATCGTGGATCGGCAGAATGTGTTCAGATCAGGATGTTGAGAAACTTGCTAAGCCCTTCGAGTTTGCTTTGGTGGGTAAATTCTCCCTTAGACTAACTCTTGATAATATTCGCTCTTTCTTTCATAGTTTAAAATTATCGGGTACTTTCTATTGTCGATCACATTCTTATTCAACTCTCAAATGATTTAGATTATTCACGGTTTTGCCACGTTCTTACTTTGTGCATAATTGTCATATGCTTATTGAAATGGTCACCCCTTTGATGTCAAAGAGGAATCTCCCATTGTCCCTCTTTGGCTTGCTTTTCCTAACATGACATTATGTCACTCATCAAGTTTTGTTTGTTATTACGGCCTTTTGGTAGACCTCTCCAAATAGACCAAGCAACGGCCACTAGATCTAGGCCTTCTATCGCTTGTATTCTCGTTGAGATAGACATCACAAAAATATCCCAAAGAGGTTTGGATTGGCTCCAAAAAATTTGGATATAGTAAAAAAGTCGAATTCAAAAATTTTCCTATCTTTTGCACTCACTGCAAGATTCATGGGCACGACCATTCAGAATGCTTTGTCCTTCATCCTAATCTCAGAAAAAATTTACCACAGAATATGAACACCATTAATGGAACTGGGAAAACCAATACTCTAGCATATGTGCCTAAAAATACTCAAAAAGAGCCTCTCCTCCCTACTCCTCCTACTGATCTATCTATTGGAAAACACTCTGACCTTGGTACTAAAATAGGCATTGAGGGGTGTGACGCTACCAATGGCAATATACCTAACCTCACCCCCCGCTTGTAATAATTTGGTTTCTCATGATAGCTCTTTTTCGAATTACCTAAAATCTGAATGGTAGCCTTATATTGGACACCCAATTAAAACAATTTGAATGGGAATCATACAATGGACCAAACCAAGGATGACCCTATGGTTTTAGAACATATTGAGAAAGATATTTGTATTACTAATGGTGCCAACTTCCCATCTATTTCCTTCGAGTGATAATCAATTCCCAATTTCTCACACTCCATCCAATAAGAAGGTGAAATCCCTCTTCTAAAACATTGATAGATTCTTCTATTATTCGGAACCCAAAAATCAATCTTTTCTCGATGGAGATAATTTGGATTCGATAGACCCTTTCAAATTGTTAAAAAGATAACCCTACAAAGCAAAATTTTCTAATAATAACTTCTAGATCCACTCGCTTCTTCTTCCACCCCACACAAGTAATGTGTCATCATTTCTCTCCTCTTTCCTTTCTTTTCCTTTTCCCTTTGGTTGTCTCCCTTATGATTAATTTTCTTATTTGGAATATCCGTTGTGGGTCTCTTCCCGTCCCAATCGTGTTAGAGTCTTTGTCGTGCTCATAATATCAAGTTACTTGTTCTTATTGAACCTTTCATTAATTCTTCCAAGATTGCTTTTGTCACTAGATCCCTTGGTTTTCATAATTTTTTCTTCAATCTTAATAATAAAATTTGGTGCTTTTGGCATAACTCCATCACCATTTCCATCATTGATGATCTTGACCAATTGGTTAATGTCAAAATCTCCTTAGGTGACTTATCAGCTTTTGGCTCTTTTATCTATGCTTCTTGTAATAGAGCTGGTAGGAACATCCTTTGGAATCACTTACGCACCTTCGCTTCCTCGGCTAACCTTCCCTAGTTGGTTGGAGGTGATTTCAATACTATCATAGCTAGTTCGGAAAGAAGGGGAGGATGTACCTAACCTTCATTCCATGAGGACTTCTCAAATATGATCCTTGATTGCAACCTGACGACATTGGTTTCACTGGTCTAACTTCACGCGGCACAACTTTCAGATCTTGATAGGACCCTCTTTAATTCTCTTGGATCAAATGGCCTACTACCAATGTTGAGCATTTGAGCGTAACTTTGTCCACCACCTCTCTTGATTTCCTTCAAAAATCCCCTAACCCATCTACCCTCTCCTTTCGATTTCAAAATATGTTGACCCAACATAGTGACTTCAAATGTCGCCTCACTAATTGGATCCTCTGCTTTCCTGGATAATTGTTAAAGGTATGACTCTCTTTGGCTTAAGCTCAAAAGACTTAAACAAAATCTCAATTTATGGAACAAACACATTTTAAAACCTTTTCACAAATCTTAAAGCTATGGAACAAGAGGTTTGTTCTTGAAGAGGTCTGTCTCAACCGATCCCAAGAAACTTGAGGAGTTGAACATTGCCAAGAATAACTTGGTTAATTATCAAAACATGGAAGAAACCTATTGCCAAAAAAAAGCCGCAAGAAAACAAATTGTTGATCGAAACACCGTGTATTTTCATGCCATTTGTAAAAACGAAAGCCTTAAACTCGATTAAGAAAATTAAGAACTCTAATGGTGAATGGATAACGATAACAATGATATTAAGGATTCTCACATCCATCATTTCCAAACTTTATTAAATTCTAATCCGTTGTTGGGAACTTTATCAACACCCATCTTATCCTTCTATGATTAATGTGAGGATAATCATTTACTCACTATGTGTCCTTCCCAAGAAGAGAGATTAGTAATACTCTTAAGAACATGAACACGACTGCTGTCAACGGCTATATACACTTCTTTCAGCATTGTTGGCAATTTATTAAATTCGACTTAGTTGATGCTGTTATTGATTTCTTTGATGGCAATCCTATTCCCAAATACTTTTCAAGCACTTCTATTGTCCTTATTTCCAAAACTAACAATGAATCTTGTATTTAGAGACATTAGTCTTTGCACCTTTTTCAAAACTCATTGCTAAATTAATAAATAATAGCTTAGCCCTTTGCTTCCTAAAATCATCTCCCAAATCAAACTGGTTTTGTTAAACACGAGCAATATCGGATAATATTCTTCTTGCTCAAGAGTGGTTCATGACCTTGATGTCCCTAGAGGAGGCAACATGTTATTCAAACTGGACATCGCTAAAGCCTTTGACAAACTCTCATGGGATTTTCTTTCAAATCTTGAATTTGTTTGGTTTTTCCGATAGTTTTATCCGATTATAAAAGGTTTATCACTAATGTCTGGTTTTCGCTATCATGAATGGTGAGTCCATAGGTTTCTTTCCTTCTAGCCATGGTTTGAGGCAAGGTGACCCACTATCACCTTCTCTTTTATCATCGCTATTGAATACTTTAGGAGCCGAATGATCTTTTCGCTAATAATCCTAATATGTATTTTAAAACTCATGGAGGTTTCCTATTTTCATCTTATTTTGATGATTTCATTATCTTCTGCAACCTTCAACATGTTAAAACCATTAAGAACCTTTAAATGATTTTGGTAAAGTTAGTGGTCTTTTCTTAATGAAGGAAAATGCGTTTTATTCCAACTAAGATTCCTCCTAATAGACTTAACCAAATATCCGTAATTACTAATTTTAAGCAAAATCAACTCCCACTTAATTACCTAGGCTCCGCTTTTAAAGGCCAAAAAAGATCACACCTTTTTGATGATCTAATTCAGAAAATTTCTAACAAAATTTCAATTTGGGAATTTCATTTACTCTTTTGGTGGTAGGCTTACCTTGATCAAGAGCACTAAATTCCATGCCTATATACCTTCTTCAAACCATTGTGCCTACTAATTCTACCTCATCAGAATTGAGCCTCTTAAAAAAAAATTCTTCCTGGGAACCAATACCTCCTAAAAGAATGCACCGTCATCTTGGTCTAAAAGTTGTGGTACCCTTGAAGAGGGAGGTCCGGGATGTAAATCCATCAAAGAAGTTATCAATGCCTTCTCCTACAAACTTTGGTGGAATTTTAGAGCAAAAATAGTCTTTGGAATTTCATGACTTCTAAATATTGCCGTGGTAAACATCCTCTCATTTGTCCCTTTAAGTGATTCTCCGTGGAGAAGACTTTATTCAAATGGGATAATCCTTAATTTTTGGGCATAAACTCTAGCAATTCCTTTTTGGCAAGACAACTGAGTGGGTGGTGGATCCATTGATGACTTACTCTACACTCACTCCACTTCCTATCGAGTTAATTCATTCGCAAAACCACAAGTGGAACACTAGTAAGATTAATGATTCTATTCCTTCCACTTTCTTAAATATGATTACTAATATTCCTACTCCCAACAATCATGATCGATTATCTTTAAGCTATCTCATAATGGGATTTCAACCTTAAAATGTGTGGCTTCACACTAAAGACACTCGTGATTCTTCTATTGTGTTCTCCAAAATTTGGAATAATAATATCCCCTTCTTACTGCTCTAACTTGGCATCCTAAAAAACTTTATTCTTTGACTTTGTTGTGGGGTAAAGGGTTTTTTTACCCTCTAAATGTCAATGTTGTTCCCATATTGAGAATGTTAACCATGTTTTTGTTAATGGGGCTATTGCATCTAAAATTTGGATTTGGTATGACGATCTATTCAACTCAATTTTAATTGTACTTTACTATATATCAACTTCTTGAAGTTTACTTGACAATGCCATTAAAGGTCATATTAAAATCATAATCACCATTACTCTTATTTGGTTCATATGGATGGACCGAAATGAAGCTAAACATCGTGGGATTCGTATGAATCACATGAGGATTATTACTAGAACTAAAAACAAAATTTGTTTAAAGCCAATTTAATTCATCACAAATATTTTAAAGGCTATAAATCATACAATAAACTTGGCCTTAACCTTCCGCACGGCCTTACTATCGAAATGATAGAATGGTTTTTGGAAAACCTCGATCATATTATTAAAATTACCACGATGGCTCTCATAATGGCTCTTGTGGAGGCATTTTCGTGGATTCTAAGGGTCCTATGTGCATTTGCTTATCCCCTTATTTCCAAAGATCCCCTTATACCGAGCTTATGGCGTCCACAAAGCTCTTGAAATTTGTCTTCAAAATGCTCAATATTTGGATAGAGGTGGACACTCTTCTACCGATTGACCTTTTGACTTCTACCAATATGAGCAATTTGTTTACTACCTCCTCAAGCAAACTAGGGCTCTTCTCTCTCAACCAATTTTACCATCACTCATGTTTGCGAAGGTAACACCTCTTGATTACCTTGCTAATCTGGGTGCTAGATTAGATAGTATCATCCTCTTTGATCAATTTACAATACCCAAATACTTGTGGTCCGTTAACTTGGACAATTTCGGCCTCCTTACCTCGTAATCTAATTCTCCTTTTATCTTCCTTCTTTTTGGTTTTCTATTTCCTTGTGTTCTTTATGGATACTCTCATAGATATCATTGTCGCCTTATGCTCTTTACCATGACTTCTTTACCCCTTCTCCTCTAGTTGGAAGATCTCTATTTTTGGCATTTACAATATTATGGGGCAGATGTTGAACTTTATGCACATCAATCTCTTGAATTGGAACCTAGTTGAGCTTTGTGTTACCTGTTACTGGTTTTCTAACTGCAATCCCACTTGGGATCTTGATGATTTATTGGATCCTCACATAATGACCGGTTTTTTTGATATGTCATCTCCCATATTCTCTTTGATTCTAGCTTGAGTTAGCTTTTACTGGAATTATATTTTAATTTATTTCTCATGAAGAGTTATTTGGCCTTTTATTTGATACTTATCATCTTGTTGTTTATATTGTAACTGGACCCCTACAAAGCTCTTTCTAATCCATTTCCTATTTGTGGTCTCTTTGGTGGATCTGTGTGCTTTCTTCTTTTCTTCCACTATGGATGTTCTGTGCTTTCTCAAAGGTTCACGACTTACCCTTAATGGCGAATTATCATGTGCAACTTTGATAGTACTTAGTTAACCTTTATGTAACTCTTATTTGTACTATTTATTTTGTCCCGATGGAGTTTCTTGATTTACCTTGTTATATATATTCAAGAGAACCTTTCTGGTGAAGCTTTAAAGATTGGGGCTTTGGTCTTCTTGCTCCCTCAGAATGGCTTCCATGTTCTTTCTTTTGGTTTTTTCTGTTTACCCTTTTTCTTTGTTTCTCTTCTATCCCTCTAACTTGGTTCTGGGTCTTCTCTCAGTCTTATCCTTGGCAGATCCGGATTAATGTGACTAATCATCCCGCTAATGCTTTGAATGTCCCTTATTGATTTTGTGATGGGGAGTTTTCCCACCCTATCTTTATATATGCTTTGGGATTCTTGGCCGCCTTGTTGGTATTAACCTTTGTTGGTCGACCGATTAATACTCTACAGTCTATTTCGGTTTTGGTTATTTTGTTCAGAAGATGTTGATGATTGCTTGGTTTTTGTTTTTCCCCGCTAAACTTGTATCATTAATCGCTTATCCGGATGGGTGGCTTTATGGCAAGCTTGTTGTCTTGATTGTCTAAGGTTTTTTTGGTGTTTTGCGGATTGCACTCAAGATACTTATTCTATGTTATATCTTCTACTCTATGGCATTGTCACTCTATTGAGAGGTTGGATGGTTTTCATTTGTTGTCCTGCTTTTTTGCCTTGGGTTATATATTGTTTTGTCTGATTATAATGATATTTTTCATTTGAATATAATTTTATCCCGGTGGGTTCCAATCTGATAATAACCTCTGCTTGATTGGCTCTCTGATTCTCTCAAGCCTGTGCTGTTCCTCCACCAGTTTTTCCCTGTTGGCTTTGGATATGATTATCTCAAGTCCTTTCTTCATTATTGCTTATCTTGTTCTGTATTGGAAATGTCTATTTCATTTACCATGTTTTGTCGTTGGTCTTGGCTCTTCATGTCTATTTACCTTTGTCTATCACTGGGCTTTTACTCTGGTTATCTTGCCTTGTTTTTCCGATTCACATATGGAAATTATTTGACTAATTCAGGATCTCGTTAGTGCTTGGAATAATCTCTATTAAGGGTGGTATTATGAACTATTTTTTTTTTCGCTTATGGTTTAGTTCACCGCTTTGCCGCCATGCTTGATGTTGCCGCCTTTAACTGCTATTTTCGATTTTAATGTGGAGACTCATTTCAATTCACTTGTTGATTTTTTTTATGGCGTGTTCCAATGTTGTATTAGTGCTTTTTTGGGGTTGGCTGATTCGTGAATTTATCTCCTATTTTTTTCGACCGCATCACCTACCTCATTTCTGGTTGCCTTATGTGCGCTTATTCAAAAGAATGGTATTCTTGGATGTTTTTGCCGCCTTGTTCTCCGGATTGATTGTTGATCCGATTATCTCAATGGAGGCCCCGAATCGCTATTGGAGTCGCCGCTCTAACTATTTTTTCTGCTAATTTTGGTTTTTCATTCCCCTCGGACTATGTTGTCTTCCTTTACTATTGCTTTCTCGTGACATTAATAAGGGATTATTTCGGTTGTAATCAAAGATTCATTTACATATCATGTGATTGGGATGGTGTTAATTATAACTTTTAGAAGTTGTCTCCTCTGTAATTTTCTTATGGAGGGATTATATGTCAACTAATTTCTTTCTAATATGGCTATTCATGAGATTGCCAAGATGGCTCACTCACTTATGTTTATGTATTCTCATGTCAAGATGGCTATATTGATGATATTTTTCTTGAATGAGACTCCTTATCCTTCACTCTAGAATTACCTATATATTTTAGATATGATTTTGCTTAGTTTGTGAATAAAGCTCACAAGAATATCAACAACTGGTGCTTCCTTCTCTGTGTTTGTTGGCTATGATGGTCGTGATGTTCTCACCCTTTTGGTCTGAGTAGCTCATGTGATGTAACCCTTCACAAGTTTGATGCTCATTTGTTCCCCAACATGGTGTGATTGAGCAGCCTTCTCTCATTTCTTATAATCATACTCATATTATATTGTTTCCTTCTACCTTTTGTCTATATTCCTTAACTGCTCTAATCTCTCTCATTATAACTTTGGTGTTTCTCTTTTTATCTTGTAGGTTTGTTCCATATTACCAAGCATTTACAACCATCGAGCATTGGCTTTAACCTTCCTTTAGCCTATTATGTTAATCATCTTGTATCTTTTGATTACTTTAATGTTTTCTTTTGCTCTGATGTACTTAGAGATTTACTTAGATTGTAGCTCTTGAGCAAGAGTTTCAGTTTATCCCTTTAAGGACCTTGTAACCCTTTTTTTTTGTGGCAATAAAATACCTGATCATGGGTTTCCCTAAAAAAAAAAAAAACCCTAAAACTTAAACTAAAATTAAATAAAACCTAAAATAAAATAAATAAAAATTCTAAACTTAAATAAATGAAAAATTAAAATAATTTAAAAACCTAAATCTAAACCTAAAAATAAAGTAAAATAAAAAATAAATACTAAATTAAAATAACATAAATAAAAATCTAAACTAACCTAAAAAAACTAAATCTAAAAATAAAAAGCCAAAATAGAATATAAAATAAACGTAAAATAAAAATAAAATAAACGTAAATAAAATAAAATAAAAACTAAATAAAAACCTAAACCTAAAAAATAAACCTAATAAATATAACCTAAAAATATATAAAAATTAAGAACTAAACCCTAAACTAAAAAAAACTTAAACCTAAAGTAAACATAAAATAAGCCTAAATCTAAACAAAAATAAATAAAATTGAAACCTAAACCTAAACCTAAACTTAAACTAATAAAATAAAATAAACTAAAAATAAACTAAAAATAAATTTAAACCAAAGCTAAAAAATAAAACTTAAACCCTCAACCTAAAAAAATTAAATAAAAACCTAAACCTAGACCTAAAAATAAAACATAAAACTAAATCCTAAAAAATAAAATAGAAAAAAACTAAACTAAAAAATAAACTTAAACCTAAACCTAAACCTAAAAAAATAAACTAAAATAGAAAAACATAAACAAAAATAAATAAATCTATAATAAATAAACTAAACTAACAAAAAATAAAAATAAACCTAAATAAAAAATAAAATAAACTAAAATAAATAAATAATTAATAAAAACCTAAACTAGTTTTAAATAAAATAAAATAAAAATAAAAAAATCCCTAACCATAAACCGAACCCTAAAACTAACCCCTAAACCCTAAAACCATAAACCCTAAACCCTAAACCCTAAACCCAAAACCCTAAACCCTAAAACCTTAAACCCTAAACCCTAAACCCTATAACTCTGAACCCTAAACCCTAAACCCCAAACCCTAAACCTATACTCTAAACCCTAAACACTAAACAATAAACACCTAAAAACCTAAACCTAAACTAAAAAAAAAACCTAAAAATAAAAAAAACAAAGATACCTAAACCTTCAAAAAATAAAATAAAATAAAAACTAAAATCTAAACTAAAATAAAATAAATAAAAATCTAAACTAAACTTATAAATTAAATAAAACTAAAAATAAAAAACCAAAATAAAATTAAAACTAAATGTGAAACAAAAATATAATAAACTTAAAATAAAAACCTAAATCCAAAACCTAAAAAATTAAATAAAATCCTAAACCTAGACCTAAAAATATAGAGTAAAACCTAAACCTAAAAAAATAAAATAAAAATAAATCTAAACTAAAAAGTAAACATAAACCAAAACCTAAACCTTAAAAATAAACTAAAATAGAAAACCTAAACTCAAATAAATAAACTTAAAATAAATAAAATAAACTAAATAAAAAAATAAACCAAAATAAAAAGAAAAAAATAAAATAAACTAAATAAATAAAAAATAAACTAAATAAACCTAAACTTAGCTGTATATTTAATTTAAAAAAAATCCTGAACCCTAAACCGTAAGAAGCTTAACTTAAACTGAATAAAACTTAAAAATAAAATAAATAAATAAACCTAAACCTAAATAAAATAAAATGAAAACTTAAAATAAAACCAAAATATGAACCTAAACTTAAACCAAAACCTAAACCTAAAAAGTAAATAAAACCTAAACCAAAAAAAATAAACCTGAAAATAAATAAGAAAGTCTAAACCCTAAAATAAAAAAAACCTAAGCCTAAAATAAAAATAAAATAAACAAAATAAAATAACCCAAAACTTAAACCAAAGTAAATAAAACTTAAAATCAGCTAAACATATACCTAAACCTAAACCAAATAAAATAAAATAAACTAAAAATAAACCTAAACCCAAACTAAAAAAAAACCTAAAATTACACCTAAAATAAAAACATAAAACCTAAACCTAAAAAAATAAAATAAAAAAATAAACCTAAAAAATAAATTAAAATAAAAAACCTAAATTAAAATAAATAAACTATAAACTAAATAAAAATAAGAATAATCCTAAAAAATATAAACTAAATAAATAAAAAAATAAACTAAATAAACCTAAACCTACCAGTTTACTTAAATTAAATAAAAATAAATAAATAAATAATGAAAAAAACCCTAACTCTAAACCCCAAACCCTAAAACTAACCCTAAATCCTAAAACCTAAACCAATACCTAAACATAAAAAAAACAAAATAAAAACCTAAACCTATACTTAAAAATAAAAAAATAAAGCCTAACCATAAAAAATAAAATAAAACTAAAATGAAACTAAAACATAAACATAAACCTAAACCTAAACCTAAAAATTAAACTAAAATAGAAAACCTAGACTAAAATAAATAAACCTAAAATTAACTAAACTAAATATAAATAAAAAATAAACCTAAATAAAAATAAAAAATATAATAAACTAAATAAATAAAAAATAAACTAAATAAACCTAAAACTACTGGTTAACTTACTTTAAAAAAAACCCTAAACACTAAACCCTAAATCCTAAACACTAAATGCTAAACCTTAAACCTTAAAACTAACCCTAAACCTTACACCCTAAATAAAACAACCCTAAACCGTAAACCATAAAAATATTAACCAAAACTAAATATAATTTAACAATAAAATAAATAAAAAAACCTAAACCTAAATAAAATAGAATAACAACCTAAACTAAAACCTATACCTGAACCTAAACCTAAACCTAAAAACAAAATAAAAGCCTAAACCTAAAAAATAAACCTAAAAATAAATAATAATTTAAACCGAAACCCTAAACTAAAAAAAAAACCTAAACCTAAAATAAAATAAACCTAAACCTAAACTAGAATAAATAAAACATAAACTTAAACCTAAACTAAATAAAATAAAATTAACTAAAAAATAACCTAAACCAAAACGAAAAAAAAAACCGAAAAATAAACCTAAAATAAAAACCTAAAACCTAAACCTAAAGAAATAAAATAAAACTTAAACCTAAAAAAGAAAATAAAAATATAACTAAATGAAAAAATAAACCTAAAATAAAAACTAAACGTAAAAACAAAACTAAACGTTAAAACTAAACTAAACTAAATGAAAATAAAAACTAAACTAAATTCAAATAAATAAAAAGCAAAACTAAACTAAATAAAATAAAATAAACCAAAGATTAAAAAACATAAATAAAATAAAAACTAAACGTAAAATAAAAAATAAACCTAAAATAAAATAAAAAATAAACTAAATAAAAACCTAAACCTAAAAAATAAACCTAAAAATAAATAAAAAATAAAACATAAACCCTAAACTTAAAAAATAACCTAAACCTAAAATAAACAAAATAAAATAAACCTAAACCTAAACTAAAATAAACTAAAGTAAAATTAATAAAATATAAACCTAAACCTAAAATAAACTAAACCTAAACCTAAACCTAAACTAAATAAAATAAAATAAACTAAAAATAAACCTAAACCTAAACTAAAAAAAAAACAAAAAAAAACCTAAAATAAAAATGTAAACCCAAACCTAAAAAATAAAATAAAAACTTAAACCTAAACCTAAAAATAAAAAATAAAACGTAAATCTAAAACATAAAATAAAAAAAATCAACTATAAAATAAACCTAAACCTAAACCTAAAAAAAGAAACTAAAATAAAAAACCTAAACTAAAATAAATGAACCTAAAATAAATAAACTAAACTAAATAAAAATAAAAATAAAACCTAAATAAAAATAAAAAATAAAGTAATCTAAAATAAATATAAAATAAACTAAATATACTAAATAAACTTAAACCTACCGATTTACTTAATTTAAAAATAAAAAAACCTTTAAACCCTAAACCCTAAAACTAACCCTAAACCTTAAACTTTAAATCCTAAAGCCTAAAACCCTAAACCCTAAACACTAAACTCTAAACTCTAAACCAAAATCCTAAAACACTAAACCCTAAGCCCTAAACCATAAAACATATAATGCTGAACCCTAAGCCCTAAACCCCAAACCCTAAATCCTATAACCTAAACCCTAAATACAAAACCCCAAACCATAAACCCTAAAAACCTTCAAACTTAAACCTAAACTAAATAAAACATAAAAATATAATAAATAAATAAAAATATTAACCTAAATAAAATAAAAAAATAAACTAGAATTAAAACCTAAACTAAAACCTTCACCTAAACCTAAAAATAAAATAAAATAAAAAATAAAAACTATACTAAATTAAAATAGATAAAAACCTAAACTAAACTAAAAAAATAAAATAAACTTAAGAATAAAAAACCTAAATAAAATAAAAACTAAACATAAAATAAAAAAATAAACCTAAAATAAAATAAAATAAAAACTAAATAAAAATCTTTACCTAAAAAATAAACCTAAAAATAAATAAAAAATAAAACCTAAACTCTAAACTTTAAAAAAACCTAAACTTAAAATAAACAAAATAAAATAAACCTAAACTTAAACTAAAATAAACTAAATTTAAATAAATAAAACCTAAACCTAAACCAAAAATAAACTAAACCTAAACCTAAACCTAAACTAAATAAAAAAATAAACTAAAAATAAACCTAAACCTAAACTAGAAAATAAAACTAAAAAACAAACCTAAAATAAAAACCTAAAACCCAAACCTAAAAATAAAATAAAAACCTAAACGTAAACCTGAAAATAAAAATAAAACCTAAATCTAAAACATAAAATAATAAAAAAACTCAACTATAAAATAAACCTAAACCTAAAAATAAACCTAAAACATGAACTAGAATAAAAAACCTAAACTAAAATAAAAAAACCTAAAATAAAAAAACTAAAGTAAATAAAAATAAAAATAAAACCTAAATAAAAATAAAAAATAAAGTATTATAAAATAAATATAAAATAAACTTAATATACTAAATAAACCTAAACCCTAAAAACCTTCAAACTTAAACCTAAACTAAATAAAACATAAAAATATAATAAATAAATAAAAACATTAACCTAAATAAAATAAAAAAATAAACAAAAATTAAACCTAAACTAAAACCTTCAAACCTAAAAAATAAAATAAAATAAAAAAAAAATAAAACTATACTAAATTAAAATAAATAAAACCTAAACTAAACTAAAAAAAATAAAATAAACTTAAGAATAAAACCTAAATAAAATAAAACTAAACGTAAAATAAAAAAATAAACCTAAAATAAAATAAAATAAAAACTAAATAAAAACCTTAACCTAAAAAATAAACCTAAAAATAAGTAAAAAATAAAACCTAAACCCTAAACTTTAAAAAAACCTAAACCTAAAATAAACAAAATTAAATAAACCTAAACCTAAACTAAAATACTCTAAATTTAAATAAATAAAACCTAAACCTAAACCAAAAATAAACTAAACCTAAACCTAAACCTAAACTAAATAAAAAAATAAACTAAAAATATACCTAAACCTAAACTAAAAAATAAAACTAAAAAATAACCCTAAAATAAAAACCTAAAACCCAAACCTAAAAATAAAATAAAAACCTAAACGTAAACCTGAAAATAAAAATAAAACCTTAATCTAAAACATAAAATAATAAAAAACTCAACTATAAAATAAACCTAAACCTAAAACTAAACCTAAAACATATACTAGAATAAAAAACCTAAACTAAAATAAAAAAAAACCTAAAATAAAAAAAACTAAACTAAATAAAAATAAAAATAAAACCTAAATAAAAATAAAAAATAAAGTATTTTAAAATAAATATAAAATAAACTTAATATACTAAATAAACCTAAACCTATCGATTAACTTAATTTAAAATTAAGAAAACCTTTAAACCCTAAATCCTAAACCCTAAACCTATAACTCTAAACCCTAATCCCTAAAAAAACTCTAAACCCTAAACCCTAAACCCTAACCCTAAAACCCTAAACCCTAAACCCTAAACTCTAAACCCTAAACTCTAAATGCTAAAACCTAACCCTAAACCCTAAACCCTAAATTCAAATCCCTAAACCCTAAACCATAAAACCTACTTCCCAAAACTCATATGTGAACATCATCGCCAACCGTGCTGCAGATAAACTGCAGTGGAGGCGTAGGCAAAAGGAGGTA